>DF359778.1:29839-78047 GCA_000787875.1 Solanum virginianum
AACAAAGTTCAACATAAAGAGATAATCAAAGTAAGAGTGCAATGCTAGTGTCCCCGAACTTGAGGACTCAGTAATAGCTTATCTTCAAGATGACCAACTATCCATGGGGAGGATGACCATGAGGGGTTTTGGTTCCTACATGGTAACATTATGTAGACATAGAGTATACATTAGTGTGTTTGAATATACTAAGTATGTAGGATGCAATGCAACAAGAGATAGGCAACATAATTAAAATGCATAATCATAAGCAAGAGATAGTATATTAGCAACATGGTATGCATGATCACTGCTTGAAGTAAAACATGCTTATATAGAACATAATACATGTGTAGGAAGAGACCATCATAATAGACCAAGCAAAATAGCATTAGAATCTAAGGCATACCACCCCCTTGGAAGGCAATTGAGGTATCTACCTCTCAATTGGTAGTACGGGCATACCACCCCCCGATAAGGCGATTGAGGTATCTACTCCTCAATTGGTAGTATAGGCATACCACCCCCTAACAAGGTGATTAAGATATATACCCCTCAACATGTTAGTACAGGCATAGCACCCCCTGATAAGGCGATTGAGGCTTAACACTCGCTAAAGAAGGTGTGGTCAACTTACAATACTATAGATACTTTTAATTAAATCAAGACATACATACATTCCTTTCATCATCCTAATGTCACTTAACTCATAAGCCATGCAATAGACTTTCAATAATTCAAGAACCCTTGACCGAAAATTTTATCAAACATTTGGCTGGTGTGTAATGCTAGTTTAAAATCATGCAATTCAAGAGTGAAATCATGTGAGTGAATTTCCCACTCTAAGAAATCATTAGGGTCACCACTTCCTTTGAATCTTGGAAGTGTGACCTTGATAGTGCTCAAGCACCAATCTTGGTCATTCCTCTCCCCAAACCGATTTTCTCTATTTCCCATCCTATATCCAAAAAACCCCTCATCAAATCTCAAATAGATCTTAGATTCATAGCTCAAAACATGCTTGAACAGTCAATATTTTATGATACCCGAACATATTTCATAGTCAACTTCATAATAAGAAATACCTATAGATCGATAAATCAACCTGAAAATATGCAATTTACATGGAAAAAAGTTTGGGCATCATGGTTGAAAGGACCCAATGGTTGAAACCCACATACCTTAAATTTGGAAATTTCCTTGATGGAGATTTGAATGAGAACTTGGAGCTTGAATGAATTTCTTGAGATCCAGATTGATTTTGGAACACTTGAATTTGGATGAAATATTTGGCTAAGTGTTTGAGAGGGTTTTGGGGAATGTCTTGAATGATTGGGGTTGAAAAATGACTAAGTATACGTATTTTTACGCATAGGAAGGCTTAGGACCAAGTGCCCAAAACCTTAGGCCAAAACAGGGAAACTGGCAACAAAATATATTGACGGCTCCACGCTGCGGAGCCAACGTGCACTGCTTCTGGAAATTAAATGTTGGTGAAATTTGTTTTTCGCTACAGGTCCTCTAAAATTTGGGTTATACCTATCTCCCACTCAATTTTGCCCCCTGATCAAGGATATGATGTCGAATTTTTGATATCATGCATAGATTTTGAGGTATATGAAAAATTACAATTATGGGCATTTTTTAGGCACATTTTCGAGCAATTTTTGGGGCGTTTCAATATCTCCACCTTGGGATGATTCATCCCAAAATGTCAAAGAAGCATAAATAAGAAGAAAAATCATGAAGAAATCAGCCCCAACAAGAATGCAGCAAATGCACTTAAACACCACTTTCAAAAAATCTCAACATCAGTGCCAAAATCACCATGAACTTATCAACATAAACATGAATGTATGAAAATGACATAAGGGCTGAAAGTTAAGACTTGAAATCATAAAGGGGACTTGAATTAGTACCTTAGGCTTGAGTGGAATGGCAGATATTGGGATATCACTTTTGCATGTCCGCTTCGACTTCCCATGTGGCACTTTTAACTTGTTGGTTCATTCAAAGGACCTTAACAGAAGTTACATCCTTGTTTCTCAACCTCCTCACTTGTCTATCCAAAATTTCTATCGGAACATCTTCATAAGTCAAATTGTCTTCAATAACACCCATAACATCAAGAGGCACAATAGCACTTGGGTAACCCACACATTTCCTCAACATAGACATATGGAAGATCGAATGAACCATATTTATATCATTGGACAACTCCAACTCATAGACCACCTTACCAATACTATTCAACACTCTATAAGGACCCACAAACGTGGACTCAATTTACCCTTTTTACCGAAAAAAGCCATACGCTTCATGGGTGAGACCTTCAAATAGACCCAATCACCAACCTTAAATTCAAGATCCCTTCTCCTCACATCGTCATAGGACTTTTCACGACTTTGCATTGTTTTCAACCTTTCTCTTACCAACATCACCTTCTCCATGGCCTGCATAACCAAATTTGGGCCTAACAAAGCCATCTCCCCTACCTCAAATCATCCAACCGAGGACATACAACGTCTACCATGGAGAGCCTCAAAAGGAGCCATACCAATGCTTGAATGATAACTATTATAGTAAGCAAACTTAATAAGTGGAAGATGATCATCCTAACTACCGTTAAACTCCAAAACACAAGCTCTAAGCATATCCTCAAGAGTTTGGATAGTTAGCATAATCTTTGGCACCCTATGCAATCTATCCAATTCATGAATGTCCAACTTAGCATAATCCTTGGGACCATAAGTAGTCTTAACCGGTAGGAAATGAGCCGACTTTGTTATTCTATAAACCACAACCAAAATGGAGCCAAAATGCATTCTAGTCTTAGGCAACCCAACCACAAAATCCATGTTAATTTCCTTCCACTACGAGAATCTCTATATCTTTGGCTATGTCACGACCCAACCCCGTGGGCCATGACTACTGCTCGGATTGTGCACCCAGACACAATCACAAAGTCGAGTTACTAACAGACGACTTATATTTTTTTTAAAATTCAGCAGAGTTTCCTTTGTTTTACAGACTATCTAAAATATTCCTGCATTCAGAAAATACCAACAGGTGCCAGACAGAGTCAACACAACAAAACTACATACATACATATACGGGCCGACAAGGCCGACATGGCAGGGAAAGCCACCCAACATACACACCATGCAAATCTCATCGAACAAACTGGGCACAACCCACACACATATATGTCCCCAAACCTCTAAATAGACTAACAGAATCATAGGACGAGACAAGGCCCCGTCGTACCCTCGAATAAATATATGCAAAACAATGAACAAAGGTATACCAAAAGTGGGCTCCAAAATAGGGGGAGCACTCCAAACTGCAAAAAGGTGTCTTAAGTTGGTGGGCCACCAAACTGTACGTCGGTACCTGCAGGCATGAAATGCAGTCCCCAAAGAAGGGGGTCAATACGAAATACATACTGAATATGCAAAGCAGAATGTACAGAATATAAATTTGAGTAATAATCAAACCAAAAGTAGGGAAGGTAAATACATATCCAAAAATATCAAAATGTTTGCTTTCAAAATACAAATCATGCATAGAGCATAGGAAATATGGTTGCCCGCCCGACAATGGCGCCACAACACAGCATAACACCAGAAAGTTTCAAATCTCCGAATCCCTGTCACATATCACATCACAGAAATAGCATAAGCGAGCCGGGCATTATGTATCATCGTCCCCGTACTAACCTAAACATAGTATATCACCAAACACAACATAATATACAAGTGAGCCAGGCGTTACGTATCGTCGTCCCAGTACTCACCCAAACACAGCATAACACCGGAGTATATCATAATGCGCACGACATTTTGCAACTTATGAATTCCAAAGACATAAGAATCAAAGTTAAGACCAATTAACACAAGAATACCAAGAAACAAGTATGGACCATACACATGCTCAGATTTCGAGAATAGAGTTTCCTCGAGGCTTGTATCATAGCTTATTTTAGCTAAGACATGCCAAAAAGGAAGGTTGCTTTACATACCTCAAATACTCTCAAAAATAATCCAACACAAGCCCAATTCCAACTTATACTTTGGACTGCCCAAGGTCTACAAATAAGTCATACAATGCTACACAATTAGCAAAAGACTTTTTGGGCATTAAATTCTAATTTTGCCCCTTATTCTACAAAATTTTGGGCAGTATTTCCCCTTCAAGATAGGCCACCCCAAGAATTCAATTCAGCCTAATTAATCAACAACAACAACAATAACCTAGCACCATCAATAATCAATTTGAAAGGCAACATAACAACAATAGCTCCCTTTATCAACATTTAACAATTTTCATAAATCCGGCTAGCATACTAGATACACATATGGATGATTTCCAATCATTCCTCCACACTACAATGATCATAATATACTAACTAGGCATCAATTCATAGTTCCAACACAACACAACACAACACAACACAACCCATACATACCCACACGGCTCCAAACACTATCACATACATCTCACTTCCAACACTACATATTTCATGATTTTCCTTCATTTTAACATACCACAATATGCTTACAACGTTTATAACACATAAAACAAGATTAAACCTTACTTTTCCACTTCAACTCCACAAATGGGCTAGGATTTCCAAAAGTGAGAAAAGAGATAATTAATTGCTCCAACAACACTTCCACGCTACTTAGGGACCTCAAAATAGTAGGTTTGCACCAACAAATTATTTTTGAAAAGGCTAGAAATAATTTTTCAATTGTTTTGTTCTTGGCCGAATGGTCTTGGAAATGTTCTTCAACTTGCTTCTAATTTTTGGAATGGATGAAAATAAATTTCACTTTTTTTGGTCCTTGGCCGAGAGCTTGGAGAAGGTTGTTCTTCAACTTGTTTTTCTTTGTTTAAGTGTTAAAATGAAGTGGAACAAGGTGGTCCTCTCATATATATATATATATATATATATATATATATATATATATATATATATATATATATATATATATATATATATATATATATATAACAAGTCTAGACAAGTGTAAATGGCCAACACTAAACTTGTTCCAATAAAAATCCAACACAATTTGATGTGGGCACTACTTAATTAATTCAAGATCTCCAACTTTAAAAAATTTAACTTTTGGTCCCAAACTTTTCCTAATTGATCCAATGAAGGACATACGAGTCCTAACATCCTCCCCCATTAGAACATTCATCCTCGAATGTTAAACCAGCCTTACGAGTCATACAAACAATTTAGGGAGGGAGTTTCCTTTTCAACTATCACAACAATATCCATTGACCAATAATTCATTTATCACAAAACACAGTCAAGCGAAGAATTAAATTACCTGAAGGCACTGAAAACAAGTGAGGATACTTCTTCTTTATCCGCTCTTCTGCTTCCCAAGTCATTTCCTCTTGGTTATTATTTTGCCACAGTACCTTAACAGAAGGCAGATCTAACTAATAGAAAACCTTGCCTATTCTGCAAACAATCTGATATGGTCCAATGTATCTTGAACTGAGCTTCCCTTTCTTACCAAACCTCATAACACCTTTTATAGGTGATACTTTAAGAAAAACCCAATCACCAATCTGAAACTCTAAATGTCGACTGTAATTATCTGCATAAGATTTTTGTCGACTCTGAGCTGCTAACAACTACTCTCGAATGAGTTTCACCTTATCCACCACCTGCTGAATCACCTCTAGACCAATCAACTTAGTCTCTCCAATATCAAACGAGCTGCTAACAACCACTCCCGAATGAGTTTCACCTCATCCACCACCTGCTGAATCATGTCTGGGCCAATCAACTCAGTCTCTCCAACATCAAACCAACCAATCGGTGACCTACACTTCCTGCCATACAATGCCTCATATGGTGCCATCTGAATACTGGAGTGATAGCTGTTATTATAAGCAAATTCAATCAATGGCAAATGATCATCCCAGCTACCTCGAAAATCAATTTATCTTAATACTGGAGTGGTAGCTATTTTTATAAGCAAATTCAATAAGAGGCAAATGATAATCTCAGCTACCTCTGAAATCAATAACACAGGCTCACAACATATCTTCCAATGTCTAAATAGGTCGCTCGGCCTGTCCATCAGACTGGGGATGGAATGTTGTACTGAGACTCACCTGAGTCCCCAATTCTGCCTGAAATGACCTCCAGAAAATTGCCGTGAACTGGGCACCTCTATCAAAGATAATAGAAATGGGAACACCATGAAGTCATACAATCTCCCTGATATAAAGTTTGGCATAATAATCAGCTAAATAGGTAGTCCGGACTGGAAGAAAATGGACAGATTTCGTCAGCCAATCGACAATAACCCGAATGGAATTATACCTTCATGGAGTGCAGGGTAAACCTGAAATAAAAACCATATTTATGATTCCCCGCTTCCACGTCGGTATCTCTATTTCCTGCAATAGCCCACCAAGCTTCTAGTGCTCAATTTTTACCTGCTGACAATTCGTACACTAAGTGACGAACTCTACTATGTCTTTCTTCATACCATCCCACCAGTATAAATATCTGAGATCATGGTACATCTTTGTTGACCCTAGGCGAATAGAATAGGGGGCACAATATGCTCGCCCATAACCTGTCATCACGAACCCGCAACATCAGGTACACATAACTTGCCCCTGAATAATAATGTCCCATTGGAGGCAACTTCAAATGGGGTACTTCCCTTTTTAAGGGTTGTGTCTCTATACTAAGCCAAAATAGGATCCTCGTACTGACGCTACTTAATCTCTCCTGTAATGGAAGATTCAGCCATACCTCGAACCAAAACCCCAATATCTCCAGAATCAGCCAAACGAACTCTACAACTAGCCAGCTGATGAATATCACGGACCATCTCTCTCCGCTCTGAAGATGTGTCCGCTAAACTACCCATGGACTTATGGCTAAGTGCATCTGCCACAACATTAGCTTTCCCAGGAAGGTAGAGAATATCAACATCATAATCTTTCAGCAACTCTAACCAGCGCCGCTACCGCAAGTTCAGCTCCTTCTATTTAAAGATGTACTAAATATCAACGTGAACCCCATATAAATAATGTCTCCACATCTTCAAAGCATGAATCACTGCAGCTAACTCCAAATCATGCGTAGGATGATTCTTTTCATCTTTCCTAAGCTGCCAGGAAGCATAAGCTATCACCCTGCCGTGCTGTATCAACACACACCCCAACCTAACACCAGAGGCATCACAATAGATCACATACCAATTTGGACCTTCGGGAAGAGTTAGGACTGGTGTCATAGTCAACTTCTCCTTTATCAACTGGAAGCTACGCTCCCAAGCATCAGACCACTGGAATTTTGCTCCCTTCTATGGTAGCCTTGTCAAAGGCGCTGAAATGGAAGCAAATGTCTCCAAAAATATCTGATAATAACCAGCTAATCCTAGGTAATTACGGCCTCAATCTTCTGGGAATCCACCCGAACACCATCAGCTTCTATAATATGCCCTAGAAATACCACTGAAGACAACCACAATTCATATTTAGAAAATTTAGCATATAATTTCTGGTGCCAAAGTGTGCCAAGCACCATCCTCAGATGATCCGCGTGCTCCTCTTCTGATCGAGAATAAACCAAAATATCATCAATAAATACAATCACGAAGATATCTAAGAATGGTCTGAATACCTGATTCATAAGGTCCATGAATACAGCCAAAGTATTTGTCAACCCAAAGGACAGGTATGAGTACCCAAGTCATAAGATCCATGAATACGGCCGGAGCATTCGTCAGCCCAAAAGACATAACTCTGAATTCATAATGCCCATAGCGGGTCCGGAACGTTGTCTTGGGAATATCTGCCTCCCGTACACGCAGTTGATGGTAACTCGACTGCAAGTCATTCTTCAAAAAATATTTAGCTCCCTGTAATTGGTCAAACAAATCATTAATCCTGGGGAGGTGGTATTTATTCTTTATCGTTACCTTATTCAACTGCCGATAATCAATGCACATCCATAACGATCCATCCTTCTTCCTCATAAATAATACCAGACTCCCCAGGGTGACGTACTAGGCTGAATAAAACCCTTCTCTAATAGATCTCTCAGATGCTCTTTCAATTCCTTTAATTCTGCCGGTGTCATTCTGTACAGAGGAATAGAAATAGGCTGAGTACCTGGAGGCAGATCTATAGCAAACTCTATCTCGCACTCGTGAGGAAGGCCTGGAAGCTCATCTGGAAATACATCTGGGAATTTATTAACAACTGGGATCGATTGAAGAGTCGGTGCTTCTGCCTTTAAACCATGTACATGCACCAGATGATAAAGATAACCCTTTCGAATTATTTTTCTTGCCTTGAGGTATGAAATAAACTTACCTTTTTGTAACACGGTACTACCTATCCACTTAATAACTGGTTCCCCCAGAAATTGGAAATAGACTATCTTCTTCTGACAATTAACATTAGCATAACAAGAGGCTAGCCAATCCATACCCATAATCATATCAAACTCAGTCATATCTAACTCTACCAGATCAGCCTTAGTGCGGCGACCACAAATAAATACCGAGCAGTCTTTATAAAATCGACTGGTAATAATAGAATCCCCTACTTGTGTAGCTACCTCGAAAGGCTCTATCGGCTCAGACTCCATCCCCATTTTATTAGCAACCAAAGGAGAAATATATGATAATGTAGAACCAGGATCAATCAGTGCATACACATCTAGAGAAAAAACTAGTAATATACCTGTGATGACATTTGGCGACGCTTCCTGGTCTTGCCGACTGGACAATGCATAAGTGCAGTTCAAAGGAGTTCTAGTCCCAAGAACTCCATCACGACCCCTGCCTTGGCCTGCTGATGCTGGCGTACCTCGCCCCGCATGGTGCATGGCTATCGAGGATGACGATGGACCACCGGCTGACCCGGTATACTGAGCTGACCCCATCTGCACCACCTCTAACCGGACAGTCCCTCATCTAGTGGCCCTGGAAACCACATGTAAAGCAAGCACCAGAGGATAAAGTGACAAAGATACATAAAGAGAAATATATATATATATATAAAAAGCAAGATCTAGACAAGACTACATGGGCCAACACCAAACTTGTTCCAATCAAAATCCAACACAATTTAATGTGGGCACCACCTAATTAATTCAATGAACTCCAACTTCCAAAAATTCCACTTTTCGTCCCAAACTTTTCCTAATTGATACAATGAAGGACATATGGGTCCTAACATCCTCCCCCCTTAGAACATTCATCCTCGAATGTTAAACCAGCCTTACGAGTCATACAAACAATTTAGGGGGAGTTTCCTTTTCAACTATCACAACAACATCCATTGACCAATAATCCATTTATCACAAAACACAGTCAAAAGAAGAATTGAATTACCTGAAGGCACTGAAAAGAAGTGAGGATACTTCTTCTTCATCTGCTCTTCTACTTCCCAAGTCATTTCCTAGCAATTATTACTTCGCCACAGCACCTTAACAGAACCCACATCTTTATTCCGTAACCTTCTCACCTGACGATCCAATATGGCCACGGGCTGCTCTTCATAAGATAATTCTTCTGTGACCTAGATATCACCCACAAAGGAAAACTCTGGAAGGGTCGCCAATACACTTACAAAACATAGAAATATGAAAAACCGGGTGTACCGCTTCCAAATCAGCTGGCAGATCTAACTCATAGGCAACCTTGCCTATTCAATGAACAATCTGATATGGCCCAATGTATCTCAGAATGAGCTTCCCTTTCTTACCAAACCTCATAACACCTTTCATAGGTGATACTTTAAGAAAAACCCAATCACCAATCTGAAAATCTAAATGTCGACGGTGATTATCTGCGTAAGATTTCTGTCGACTCTGAGCCGTTAACTACCGCTCCTGAATGAGTTTCACCTTATCCACGGCTTGTTGAATCACGTTTGGGCCAATCAAGTTAGTCAGGCCGCTAACAACCGCTCCCGAATGAGTTTCACCTTATCCACCACCTGGTAAATCACGTCTGGGCCAATAAACGCAGTCTCTTCTAACATCAAACCAACCAATTGGTAACCTATACTTCCTACCATACAATGCCTCATATGGTGCCATCCGAATACTAGAGTGGTAGCTATTATTATAAACAAATTCAATAAAAGGCAAATGATCATCCCACCTACCACTAAAATCAACAACACAGGCTTGCAACATATCTTCCAATGTCTAAATAGTGCGCTCCGCCTGTCCGTCAAAATGGGGATGGAATGCTGTACTGAGACTCACCTGAGTCCCCAAGCCTGCCTAAAACAACCTCCAAAAATTTGCAGTAAACTGGGCACCTCTATCAAAGATAAAAGAAATAGGAACACCAAGAAGTCACATAATCTCCCTGATATGAAGTCTAGCATAATCCTCAGCTGAGTAGGTAATTCGGACCAGACAGAAAATGGGCGGATTTCGTCAGCCAATTAACAATAACCCAAACGGAATCAGACCTCCATACAGTGCAAGGTAAACCTATAATAAAATCCATATTAATGATCTCCCACTTCCACATAGGTATCTCCATCTCCTACAATAGCCCACCAGGCTTCTGGTGCTCAATTTTAACCTGCTGACAATTCAGACACTGAACGACGAACTATGCTATGTTCCTTCTTCATACCATCCCACCAATATAAACATCTGAGATCATGGTACATCTTCGTCGACCCTGGGTGAATAGAATAGCGGGCACAATATGCCTCGCCCATAACCTGTCACCGCAAACCCACAACATCAAGTACACACAACCTGCCCCCTAAATAATAATGTACCATCGGAGGCAACTTCAAACAAGGTACTTTCCTTTTTCAAGGGTTGTGTCCCGGTATTGAGCCAAAATAGGATCCTCGTACTGACGCTACTTAATCTCTTCTGTAATGGAAGATTCAGCCATACCTCGAACAAAAACCCCAACATCTCCAGAATCAGCCAAACCAACACTAAGACTAGCTAGCTGACTAACATCGCAGACCAAATCTCTCCGAAAAGGGAAGATTCAATCACACCTCAAACTGAAACCCCAACATCTCCTGAATCAGCCAAACGAACCCCAAGACTAGCCAGCTCAGGAATATCGAAGACCATCTCTCTCCGCTCTGAAAGACATATCCCCTAAACTACCCATGGACTTACGGCTAAGTGCATCTGCCAAAACATTAGCTTTCCCAGGATGGTAGAGAATATCAACATCATAATCTTTCAGCAACTCTAACCAGCGCCACTACCGCAAGTTCAGCTCCTTCTATTTAAAGATGTACTGGAGGCTCTTATGATCAGTATAAATATCAACGTGAACCCCATATAAATAATGTCTCCACATCTTCAAAACATGAATCACCGCAGCTAACTCCAAATCATAAATAGGATAATTCATCTCATATTTCCTGAGCTACCGGGAAGCATAAGCTATAACCCTACCGTGCTGCATCAACACACACCCCAAACCAACACCAGAGGCATAACAATAGATCACATACCAATCTGGACCCTCAGGAAGAGTCAGGACTAGAGCCATAGTCAACTTCTCCGTCAGCAACTGAAAGCTACACTCACAAGCATCAGACCACTGGAATTTGGCTCCCTTCTAAGTTAGCCTTGGCAAAGACACTAAAATAGGAAGCAAATGTCTCCAAAAATATCTGATAATAACAAGCTAATCCCAGGAAACTACGCACCTCTGTCGGTGTCGTAGGCCTAGGCCAATTCTTTACAGCCTCAATCTTCTGGGAATCCACCCAGACGCCATCAGCTCCTATAACATGCCCTAGAAATACCACAGAAGACAACCAAAATTAACATTTAGAAAATTTAGCATATAATTTCTGGTGCCGAAGTACACCAACCACCATCCTCAGATGATCCACGTGCTCCTTTTCTGACCAAGAATAGACCAGAATGTCATCAATAAACACAACTGATCGAGAATAGACCAGAATGTCATCAATAAACATAATCACGAACATATCCAAGAAAGGTATGAGTACCCAAGTCATAAGATCCATGAATACGGCCGGAGCATTCGTCAACCCAAAAGACATAACTCTAAATTCATAATGCCCATAGCAGGTTTGGAACGCTGTCTTAGGAATATTTGCCTCCCGTACTCGCACCTGATGGTAACCCAACGGCAAGTCTATCTTCGAAAAATATTTAGATCCCTGCAACTAGTAAAACAAATCATCAATACTAGGGAGCAGGTATTTATTCTTTATCGTTACCTTATTTAACTGCCGACAATCAATGCACATCCGCAACAATCCATCCTTCTTCCTCACAAATAACACCAGAGCTCCCCAAGGTGACGTACTAGACCGAATAAAACCCTTCACCAATAGATCCCTCAGCTGCTCTTTCAATTCCTTTAATTCTGCCGGTGCCATTCTGTACGGAGGAATAAAAATAGGCTGAGGGCCTGGCAGCAGATCTATAGAAAACTCTATCTCCCGCTCGGGAGAAAGGCCTGGAAGCTCATCTGGAAATACATCTGGGAATTCATTAACAACTGGGATCAAAATCCATATTAATGATTTCCTACTTCCACATTGGTATCTCCATTTCCTACAATAGCCCACCAGGCTTCTGGTGCTCAATTTTAACCTTGAAGAATCGGTGCTTCTGCCTCTAAATCATGTACACGGACCAGATGATAAAGATAACCCTTTCAAATCATTCGTCTTGCCTTGAGGTATGAAATAAACTTACCCTTTGGCGACGCGGTACTACCTATCCACTCAATAACTAGTTCCCCCAAAAATTGGAAATAGATTATCTTTTTCTAGAGTCGATGCCTCTGCCTCTAAATCATGTACATGGACTAGATGATAAATATAACCTTTTCTGATTATTTTTCTTGCCTTGAGATATGAAATGAATTTACCCCTCGACGATGTGGTATTACCTGCCTACTCAATAACTCGTTCCCCCAAAAATTGGAAATAGACTATCATCTTCTCACAATCAATATTAGCATAACAAGAAGCTAGCCAATCCATACCCATAATCACATCAAACTCAGTCATATCTAACTCTACCAGATCAGCCTTAGTGCAGCGGCCACAAATAAATACCAAACAGTCTCTATAAACGCAACTGGCAATAATAGAATCCCATACTGGTGTAGCTACCTCAAAAGGCTCTATCAGCTCAGACTCCATCCCTATTTTATTAGCAACCAAAGGAGAAATATACGATAATATAGAACCAAGATCAATCAGTGCATACACAGCTCGAGAAAAAACTAGTAATATACCTGTAATGACAGTTGGCGAAGCCTCCTGGTCCTACCGACTGGCCAACGCATAAGTGCAGTTCAAAGGAACGCTAAACCCAGGAACTCCACCACGACCCCTGCCTCAACCTGCTAAGGCTAGCATACCTCACCCCGAAGGGCACATGCCTACCGAGGATAAAGATAAACCACCAGCCGACCCGGTATACTAAGCTGACCCGTCTGCACCACCTCTAATCGGACAGTCCCTCATCTGATGGCCCTGAAAACCACACGTAAAGCAAGCACCAGAGGCACAAAAACACTCCCGGGGGTGCTATCTCCCACAGTAAGAACACGAAGGTCTAGGTGGTCTCGTCTAACTGCTGGAGCCTCTGTCCAACTATGAGCCTAAAACTCTAGAACTCGAGCCCGCCCCTGAATAACCGACACCCTCTAATCTCCTACCGGTGAACTACGGAGGTGTACCCCATACTGACTGGGGAGGATATCTGCTCTGCTGCTACTGAGGCTGCCTGCCTCAAAAATCCCCTGAATATCCAGATGATCTAGCCCTCTTAGGCTAGACCCTGCCATCGACCCTATCAGGCTGGCGCCCCCTGCATCAGTCCTCCATGCCCTGAGCATGGGCCTGAATACGGGCAATATCCATACCAGTCTGGGCTGCCATCACCAAGCAGCTATCAACATAATACTAGTCCAGCCCCACTATATACCGGTGCATCCGGTCAGTCATGTCAGCAACATATGTAGGCACATATCTGGCCAACGAATCAAACTCCAAGTTATACTCCCTGACTAGCCTGCCCCACTGCTTTAACAATAGGAATTGGTCTACTCTGGCTCGCCTCACCTCCCAAGGCAGAAAATGGGCCAGAAAAGCCTCAGTAAACTCGCCCCAAACGGCCAGAGGGGCACCCTCACCTCTGGACAGAATCCACGACTCATACCAATTAGCTGCTACGTAGTGCAACCGATAAGATGCCAAATCAACTAACTCTGTCTCAGATGCAACAATCAATCGCAGGGTCCGCTACATCTGTCAAACAAACTCATGAGGGTCCTCTGTGGGCCTGGACCCGAAGAACTCTGGTGGGCTGCATGACAGGAAATCATGAGCCCTCGAACTGTCACGGCGGCCCATCTGGCCACCGCCTACGCCCTATCTATGGGCCTACCCTACTACAAGTCAGGTCAATAGCTACACCGCCTCTCGCATATCCCCAATCTCTGCACCAAGCTGAGGGGCTAGAGAGGCTAGAGGCTCTGATACTCAAACCTCAGGAACTGGCGGTGTAGCCGAACTAGCTGTCAGGGGGTGCAATACTGGGCTCACTCTAGGCACGAGCCCTAGTAGTCACCTGAGCTTGACTGGTCCTACCCTCTACTGCAGACTTGCCCTTCTTGGCAGCTGGGGTCTTCCTCAGAGGCATCGCTGAAAACAAAACATTTGGTCAGAAAGGAGTCATCCTAATAACCCGACGATAAACTGCTCTGATACCACTTCTGTCATGACCTAACCCTGTGGGCCGTGACTAGTGATCGGATTGGGCACCCAGACAAAATCATAAAGTCCGACAAGGCCGCCATGGCGGGTAAACCCGCCCAACATACACACAATGCAAATCTCATTGAACAAACTGGGCACAACCCACACACATATATGTCCACAAACCTCTAAACAGACTGACAGAATCATAGGATGGGACAGGGCCCCGCTGTACCCTCGAATAAATATATGCAAAACAACAAACAAGGGTATACCAAAAATGGGCTCCAAAATAGGGGGAGCACTCCAAACAGCAGAAAGGTGTCCTAAGCTGGTGGGTCATCAAACTGTACGTCCAGTGGGCATGAAACGCAGCCCCCGAAGAAAGGGTCAATATGAAATACGTACTAAATATGCAAAGCAGAATGTACAGAATACAAATCTGAGTAATAATCGAACCAAAACTAGTGAAGGTAAATACATATCTAAAAATATCAAAATGTTTGCTTTCAAATATAAATCATGCATAGGGCACAAGAAATATGGTCGCACTCCCGATAATGCCGCCATAACACAGCATAACACTAGAAAGTTTCAAATCTCTGAATCCCCGTCACATATCACATCACAGAAATAGCATAAGCGAGCCGAGCATTATGTATCGTCATCCCCGTACTAACCAAAACATAGTATATCACCAAACACCACATAATATATAAGTGAGCCAGGCGTTACGTATCGTCGTCCCTATACTCACCCAAACACAGCATAACACTGGAGTATATCATAATGCGTACGATAATCAACCAGCCCGGGAACCGGTGAACGATATCATAACAGGCACGAGCAGAGTAATGAGTAATCATATGCATAAAATCCTTTTCATAAATCTAAAAGATAAGTAAAGTAGCCATATTTGAAATCGGAAAGAAAATTATTATATTTCTTTCAAAAGTTCCCAAATTTGCATAAAAGGGCATTGCGGGACCCATGGACAGGTGAAGACCTAAACTAGCCAAAATTACGGAGAACATACTCATCCTAGGTCATACAGACTCCTACAAGGAATTTAAAAGCAATCCGAGCCTTTCTGTAAAAGTTATGGACATTTATAATTTTAAAATAGTTAAAGTAATATTCTTTCAAAACCGAATCTAATTTCACATACCCTTTGCAACTTATGAATTCCAATGATGTAAGAATCAAAGTTATGACAAATTAATATAAGAATACCAAGAAACAAGTACAGACCATACACATACTCAGATTGTGAGAATAGAGTTTCCTCGAGGTTCGTATCATAGCCTATTTTAGCTAAGACATCCCGAAAAGGAAGGTTGCTTTACATACTTCAAACGCTCTCCAAAATAATCCAATGCAAGCCCAATTCTAACTTATACTTCAGACTTCCCATGGTCTACAAACAAGTCATAAAATGCTACACAATTAGATAAAGACTTTTTGGGCATTAAATTCTAATTTTGCCCCTAATACTATAATAATTTGGGCAACCTTTCCCCTTAAACATAGGCCACCCCGAGAATTCAACTCGGCCCAATTAATCATACACGGCTCTAAACACTATCACACACAACTCACTTCCAACACTACATATTTCATGATTCTCCTTTATTTTAACATACTACAATATGCTTACAACCTTTATAACACATAAAACAAGATTAAACCTTACCTTTCCACTTCAACACCAGAAATGGGCTAGGGTTTGCAAAAGTGACAAAAGAGATGATTAATTGCTCCAACAATACTTCCACGCTACTTAGGGACATCAAAATAGTTGGTTTGTACCAACAAATAATTTTTGGAATGGATGAAAATGAATTTCACTTTTTTTGGTCCTTGGTCGAGAGCTTGGAGAAGGTTGTTCTTCAACTTGTTTTTTTTTTTGAAGTGTTAAATGAAGTGGAACAAGGTGGTCCTCTCATATATATATATAGCAAGTCTAGACAAGTGTACATGGCCCACACCAAACTTGTTCCAATTAAAATCCAACACAATTTGATGTGGGCACCACTTAATTAATTCAAGATCTCCAACATTCAAAAATTCCACTTTTGGTTCCAAACATTTCCTAATTGATCCAATGAAGGACATACCGGTTCTAACAGGCTAGGCCACCCAGCTTTTGATGTTTGACTTTCACTTGTTGGTAATTATGACAACCGGATACAAACTTAGCAATATTACTCTTCATGCTACCCCACCAAAACACTTCCCTCAAATCTCTATACATCTTTGTAGAACCGAGGTAAATAGAATAGGAAGAATTATGACCGTTATCAAGAATCTTCCCTCTCAAATCATCAACACTAGGTACACAGCCTACGTTGGTACCTAAGGGCACCATATCCCCCTTGAGAGAAAACCTCCACCTTTCCATCCCTCACCAAGGCCTTCAATTATAACAAGGCGAGGTCGAGATCTTGCTTTGGCTTCACCTCTTCAATCAAGGAAGATTTAGAACCATCATCCATCAGTACTCCACCACTATCAACCTCCTCCAACCTAACTGCCAATCTAGCCAACCGATGAACCTTCTAGCTATCTCTTTGCCATCATCATCAACATGTGATAGGCTACCCATAGACACCCTACTTAAAGCATCGGCCACAACACTAGCCTTACCGGGGTGATATTGCATACTCATATCATAATCCTTAAGAAGTTCTAACCACTTTCATTGTCTCAAGTTGAGATCTTTCTGGGTGGATACATATTAGAGACTTTTATGATCGTTAAACACATCAACATGCACCCCACACAAATAATGCCAACATGTTTTCAAAGCAAATACCACCGCGGCCAATTGAAGATCGTGAGTAGGATAATTCTTTTTATGCACCTTAAGTTATCTAGAGGCATAAGCTATCACCTTACCATTTTGCATCAAAACATAACCCAAACCAATTCTTGAGGCATCATAATACACAACGAACCCTTCCAACCCTTCCGATACAGACATGATAGGTGCGGAGATAAGCGTTAAAGTAATTGAGGCATCATAATACACAACGAACCCTTCCAACCCTTCCGATACAGACATGATAGGTGCGGAGATAAGCTTATCCTTCAAAGTTTGGAAAAAATTTCCAGACTCATCGGTCCATACAAATTTTGCCCTCTTTTTGGTCAACTTAGTCATAGGAGAAACAATACAAAAGAAACCATTAACAAACCTCCGATAGTAACCTGCTAAGCCCAAGAAACATCTAATATCAAATGGAGTCAAAGGTCTAGGCAAATTTCTAATCACTTTTATCTCTTTAGGATCCACCTCAATGTCATCCCCCCATACCATATGACCTACAAAAGCAACCTCTTTCAACCAAAACTCAAATTTCTCATACTTAGCATACAACATATCCTCCCTCAAGTGATCCACATGCTCCTCCTCACTATGGGAATAGATCAAGATATCATCAATAAAGACCACCACAAACAAGTCAAGGAAGGGTTTAAAGACCTTATTCATAAGATCCATAAAGATAGCTGGTGCATTAGTCAAACCAAAGGACATAACCACAAACTCATAGTGCCCATACCTAGTGTGAAAGTCCGTCTTGGGAATGTCACACTCCCTCACTTTCACTTGATGATACTCGGATCGAAGGTCAATCTTAGAAAAGTTACTAGCCCCTTGATGTTGGTCAAAAAGATCATCAATCCTTGGTAGATAGTACTTATTCTTGATGGCGACTCTATTAAGTTGCCGGTAATCAATACACATTCTAAGAGAACCATCCCTCTTCTTCACAAACAATACTAGTGCACCCCAAGGTGATTGGTTGGTCCTAATAAAATCCTTCTCCAACAAATCCCTCAATTTGTCCTTCAACTCCACTGGGGCCATACGATAAGAGGGAATAAAAATAGGTTGAGTATCGAGAAGGAGATTTATACCAAAGTCTATTTCCCTTTGGGGAGGAACACCAGGAAGCTCATTAGAAATGATATCAAGAAACTCATTACCCTCCTGAACCGACTCTATTGGAAAGACTTTCGACTCAACATCCTTAACCCTTACAAGATGATAGAGACACCCCTTAGAAATCAACTTTTGGACTTTAATGCAAGAGATAACGTATCCTTGACCACCACATATGACTCTCCTACTCAAGGATGAGTTTATTAGGGAATTGGAATTTGACCCTATGGGTTCTACAATCAAGATAGACATAATATGCATGCAACTAATCATCCCAAGAATGAC
Organism: Solanum virginianum; assembly: GCA_000787875.1. Lineage (NCBI taxonomy): Eukaryota > Viridiplantae > Streptophyta > Magnoliopsida > Solanales > Solanaceae > Solanum > Solanum virginianum. Next base: position 48,801 of record DF359778.1, read on the forward strand.
ATCAAAATCCACCATATCCAACTCACCAAAATTACAAGGCAATATTTTATGCAAAATGAAAATGAGACAATTTCTATAGACCCTTCTAGCAATGATGGATGCACCCATGAGAGTAGACACCTCATAAGACTCACACTACAATTCGGGTTCAACATGAAACTTTTTGGCAACAAAAGGAGTAACAAAAGAAAGAGTGGCATCTGGGTGTATCAATGCATACACAGCAAAATCAAAGACTTTTAACATACCGGTGATGATATTAGGCACCTCATCTACGCCTTATCTCCCTTGAAGAGCATAGAATTAATTTTGCCTTGGAGCACCCCCTTGTTGGCTTCCTCTTCCCCAAGGAATCATATTTGCATCTCGTCGATGTGGATGACCATCTCTACCCTTGTTGCAATTACAATGACAATCCATTACCTTATGACCCACTGCACTGCAACCATAACAAGCATTAGTTTTTCTCAAATATGGACATCATGGCCTCTACCACTTCTTGGGCACATAGCATTAGGCACCATAGCACCACCACCTTGGACCCTTGGGTTATAATTCGCAAACCTCCTATTAGGAACACTGGAAGGCACTTAGCCTTGGCGAAACCGACCACCCTTGAGACCTTGGAACCTATCTTCAAAATGGGACCTCTTGGCCTTACTACCCCTTGTCTTTCTCAACTTTTCCCCTCCAATTATTTGTCATAAGTCATGAGGTAGGATAAATCCATATCACTAATCAATATGGCGGCACGATACTCCTCATTCAATAAGTCGGACGCACCCATCACAAACTTGTTCATCCTAGATCTTGGCTCAGCCACTAATTATGGAGCATATTTGGAGTATTGGTTGAACTTGAGGGCATACTCCCTCACACTCATGGACCCTTGCTTCAAATTCATAAACTCCATTATTTTGGCCTCTGTTAGCTCAAGAGGGAAGAACCAGTTGAGAAATGCGACCTTACACTCTTCCCATAATATGACATTGTTGTTCCCCTTCTCCTCTTTCCATTAGGTAAACTATATTTGGGCCACCCTTTTAAGTTGGTATGCTGCCAACTCCACTTTCTCCTCTGATTTAACCCTTATAATAGACAACACTTTGTATATCTCAATAATAAATGCTTAAAGGTCCTCATCCACTTTATACACATGGAATTCCAATGGGTTCGTCCTCATAAAATCCCTCACCCTAGATGCTGGAGTAGGACCATGAAGGGCTTGGGCCCCTTGTTGATTTAATTAGTCATAGCTTGAGCTAGGATAGCAATAAAATCCTAGAACTCTTCATAAGCCGGTTATTCTTCGAGTGTACGAGCTCTTCTTCCTCTTAAAATAGACATGATCTAAATAAGTAAGAATATTCATTAGGGAAAAGCCTTATCTTAACTTCTATAGCATGACATAGAGCAAGAATAAGGGAAACATTCATAGAATGCCTCATAGCCTCTTATTCATAGTTGTGGTGCACTTCACAACCATGAATAAGACTCTAATCGACGTGGTGTGTTGGATGCCAAGGACCATTAACAACCTAGTGCCCTCATAACAAGTTTTTCATGACCAAAGCCTAGGGCCTAGATGTGACATAGTCAATAAGGACCCAAAGGGACCCCAAATAAGCCTCTTAGCATATCATATACACATCCATAGCTGCTGATGAAATAACCCCAAAAAGTTTCATAAAATGTCCCTTGAAAGTACATGAAATTGTAATTTCCATATATCTCAAAATTTGTGCGTGATATCAAAAAGCAACTTAATATTCTTGTTCAGGGGGTTATTTTGAGTGGAAAATGGGTCTAAGCCCGATTTAAAAGCAAAGGATTAACAATTTTGATTTACCAATTGTTAATTTCCAAAGAGCTTTTTGCACCCCTGGCGCGGCGCGCCAAGGGCGCACAAATGAAGAAATATATTCTTCGTATCCTATCCGTGACACGTACTGTATAAATTTTTCCTAGTTATTTTCTGTGTGGTCCAAGACTTTTAACTCTTGGGCCTAAGTATTCTTAAACCTAAAAATACCTATACATAGCCATTTTGCAACCTCATATCATTCAAAATATTCCTCAATACTCACTAAAACACTTAGCTAAATATTGCACTTCTAAATTGAAGTCTCAAACCCTCATCTGGATTTCACGTTTCTCATTGAAGCTTCCAGTCTCCATCTCCAAGTTCATCTCCAAAGCTAAGGTGTGTGGGTTTTTTTCATGGGTTCCTTTCACCTATGATGCCTCAGATTCCTTTTACTCAAAATTGCATGATTCAAAGATAATTTAATCATGGGTCTTATCTATTATGAAAATCACTGCACACTATGTTTGGCTTATGAAATTATGACTATTTTACAATATTTTGAGTTATGAATCAAATATTTATTGTAAGATTAGATGAAAAGTTTTGACGTATATTGCTTGAGGTTGTTACCATGTATCTATTGAAGCTTTTACATTGAATTTACTAGCACGATTTAACTCTTGAATTGCATGGTTTTACACTAGCACTACACACCCTCTAAGTGTTTGATAAAATGTCCAGTTATGATTTCTTGAGGTATTGAAGGTCCAATGCATGTTATATGAGTTAAATGATGTTATGATGATTATATGATAATGAAACGATATTGAAAAGAAATGTATGTATATAATGTTTAGATGATGAGATAAAAGTATGCATATGATGTATTATGATGAGAGGAAATGTACGTATATGATTACTATATGGTGAAGAGAGTAATATATCTATATGATGTTATCTCGATAGTGTTGGAATATGACTATGCCCTACTTAGGGATTGCAAGTTGGGTAATTATGTCAAGAGAATTGTACCTTGATAATCTATTAGGGGGTTCGTACTTCACTCACCACGAGTGGTAGGGTGTGACTATCCATTAACTTTGTTGGGAGTTTGTATACATCAACCTATCGGGGTGTTTGTACTCCGATCACAACCGAGTGGTAAGGTACAACAATCTATCAACCATGTTGGGGGTTTGTACCCATCAACGTTGTTGAGGGGTTTGTACTCCATCAACCATGTTATAGGTTTGTACCCATCAACTCGTTGGGGGGTTTGAAGTCCAACAACTTCATGAAGGGGTTTGTACCTCATACGCCTCTCCAAGCAGGTCATAGACCTTGGATTGCACTAAGAATGGTCACTACCTATACATGTGTCATGTTCTATGAAAGTATGATTTACTTCAAGCATCTTCCATTCATGTCACATTGTTATCTGCTCATCTATTGCCTAATTATGCATTTCGATTATGATGTCTATCTATTGTTGTATTACTCTCTACATACTTAGTACATTCAAACATACTAACACTCTATGCCTACATGATGTCACTATGTAGGAACCAGAGCCCCACTTGAGCATCCTTCTCCACGTGGCTAGTACAACTTCGATCAAGCTTGCTAGTAAGTCCTCAATTACGAGGATGCTACTTATGATCTCTTGCTATGTATTAAGCCTTTCTCTCTATTGACTTATGTATTGACTATGAGGGTAATCTCGGTTGCTTTGTGTTGCCCCCCCTCTTATCTTTATGTAGTAGAGGTGTTGTTGAACATGATATGTATCTATGTTGTGAGCCTTGACTCTATTGACTCCTGTTGTTTATATGTGGATGTTTCACCTTAGTCCCTTTACCCTTACTTCTATTTATTTATTGATATTTTATTGCCTTCATGATCGAAGATATGTAATGATATTTTTAGAGGCATGGTTGGGTTCCCCATGTGTCATGTCACATCTAGGCCCTAGGCTTGGCTCATGAAAAACTTGGTATAAGAACACTAGGTTGTTAATGATCCTCAGAATCAAACACACCACGTCGATTAAAGTCTTATTCATGGTTATGTTGTGCACCACAACTATGAGGAAGAGGCTATAAGACGTTTTAGGAAAGGTTTCCCTTCTTCATGTTCTAAGTCATTTTATAGAGTTGAAGTAAGTTTCCCCCCCTAACTATTGTTCTTTAGAATGCTAAATCATGCCTAACACAAGAGTAACATGGGCCCACTCCCCATGAGGACCCTCAAGAGTTGATTGATGAGGTCTACAAGATATTGACTATCATAGGTGTAAGGCCAGAATGGCGGTGTACCAACTCAAGGGGGTAGGACAAATATGGTATACCCAATGAAAGGAAGAGAAAGGAGTTAGCTATGTGGTGCTTTAGGAAGAGTTCAAAGTGGGTTTTCTTAATCAGTTCTTCCCTCTTGAGCTTAAGGAAGCTAAATTGGTGGAATTCATGATTTTGAGACAAGGGTTCATGAGTGTAAGGGAATGTGCGCTCAAGTTCAACCAACATTCAAAGTTTCCTCCTTATTTGGTTGCCAACCCAAGGTTGAGAATGAACAAGTTCGTGATGGGGGTGTCTCACTTAGTGAGTGAAGACTGCCAGTCCGCTATGTTGATTGGAGAAATAGACTTGTCCCATTTGATATATTCTTCGTATCCTATCCGTGACACGTACTGTATAAATTTTTCCTAGTTATTTTCTGTGTGGAAATGGAAGTGAAGAAATTGAGGAAGAGAAGGGGTCATAAGGCCAAGAGGGATCGATTAAAGGGTAAATTTCAAAAGGGTAGCCGGTTCCATAAAGACCAAGGTTCTTCTTGTGCATTTTAAAGAAGGGTTGCCAATGACTTTCCAAGGGCCCAAGGTGCTAGTATTGCGATTCCTAATAAGGTGTGTCCTATGTATGGTAAGGGTCATCAGGGCCCATGCTTGAGAGATACTAATGCATGCTTTGGTTGTGGGGAAGTGAGTCACAAAAAGGTGGATTACACTCGAAATCGCAATGAGGGCAAGGAGGTTCGTTAACAAGGTGCTAAAGTGATTCCTTTAGGAAGAGGTGGCCGACAAGATGGTGCCCAAGGCATAATCAATTTTATGTTCTACATGGGAGGCAAGGGGTTGATGAGGTCCCCAATGTTATTACTGGTATGTTGAAAATCCTTGATTTTAATGTGTATGCATTGATTGATTTAGGTGCCACACTTTCTTTTGTTACACCCTTCATTGCCAAAAAGTTCTATGTTGAGCTCGAATTGTTGTATGAGTCATATAAGGTGTTCACTCTTATTGGTGCATCTAGTATTGCTAGAAAAGTCTATAGTAGTTGTCCTATTTGCATCTTGCATAAAATATTGCCTTATGATCTTGTTGAGTTGGACATGGCTGATTTTGATATTATTCTTAGGATGATTGTTTGTATGCATACTATGCTTTTATTGATTGTAGAACCGGTAGGGTCAAGTTCCAATTCCCAAATGAACCCATCCTTGAGTGGAAGTGTCAAGATGTGGTGGTCAACCGTAGATTCATCTCTTGCATTAAAGCCCATAAGTTTATCTCTAAGGGGTGTCTTTACCATCTTGTGAAGGTTAGGGATGTGGAGTCCAAAGTTCTTCCCACAGAGTCAATTTCAGTTGTAAATGAGTTTCTTGATGTCTTTCCGAATGAACTTCTCGATGTTCCTCCAGAAATGGAAATAGATTTTGGTATAGACCTCCTCTCCAATACTCAACTCATTACTATTCACCCTTACTATATGGCCTCAGCGGAATTGAAGGAATTGAAGGAACAATTGAAAGATTTGTTGGAGAAAGGTTTTGTTAGACCTAGTTAATCCCCTTGGGTGCACCGGTATTGTTTGTAAAAAAGAATGATGGGTCTCTTAGAATATGTATTGACATTTGACAATTCAATAGGGTCACCATCAAGAATAGGTATCGTCTTCCAAGAATTGATGATTTGTTTGACCAATTGCAAAGGGCTAGCCATTTCTCTAAGATTGATCTTCGGTCCAACTATCATCAAGTGAGGTTGAGGGAGTGTGACATTCCCAAGATGGCTTTTTGAACTAGATTTGGGCATTATGAATTTGTGGTGATGCCTTTTGGGTTGATCAATGCACCGGCCATCTTCATGGACCTAATGAATAGGGTCTTTAAACCCTACCTTGATTCTTTTTTTGTGGTCTTCATTAATGATATTTTTATCTATTCACATAGTAGGGAGGAACATATGGGCCATTTGAGAATTGTGTTGTGAATATTGAGGTAGGAGAAATTTTATGCTAAATATGAAAAGTGTGAATTTTTGTTGAAGGAGGTTGCCTTCCTAGGTCATGTGGTGTCGGGGGATGGTATTAAAGTGGATCCTAAGAAGACCGATGTGAGTAGAAATTAACCTAGACCATTGACCCCATCAGATATTAGGAGTTTCTTAGGCCTAGCAGGTTACTATATAGAGTTTGTGAATGAGTTCTCCTCCATTGCTTCTCCTATGACAAAATTGATTCAAAAGAAGGCTAAGTTTGAGTGGACTGATGAGTGTGAAATGAGCTTCCAAACATTGAAAGATAAGCTTGTGTCCGCTCCTATATTGTCATTACCAAATGGGCTAGAGGGCTTTGTTGTGTATTGTTATGTTTCTAGAGTTGGTTTGGGTAGTGTCCTCATGCAAAATGGTAAGGTGATAGACTATGCATCAAGACAACTCAAAGTCCATGAAAAGAACTACCCTACCCATGATCTTAAATTGGCCATCATGGTGTTTGTATTAAAGATTTGGCGTCATTATTTGTATGGGGTCCATGTTGATGTGTTTATCGATCATAAGAGCCTCCAATATGTCTTTACTCTAAAAGATCTCAACTTGAGACAAAGAAGGTGGCTAGAACTTCTTAAGGACTATTGTTTGAGGGAGAAAATCCTTGATGAAGCCTATAATTCTTCTTATTATATCCACCTTAGTACCAGCAAAATGTATAAAGACTTGAGGGATGTGTATTGGTGGGGAGGCATGAAGACGGACATTGCCAAATTTGTTTCTGGTTGCCATAGTTGTCAACATGTTAAAGTCGAACATCAAAGGCTGGGTAGCCTAAACCAAGACATAGAGATTCCTACTTGGAAGTGGCAAATGATTAATATGGATTTTGTGGTTGGATTGCCCAAGACTAGAAAAGGTTTTGATTCCATTTGTGTTGTGGTTGATAGGATGACAAAATCGGCTCACTTTCTACTAGTTAAGACCACATATGGGGCTGAAGATTATGCTAGGTTGTACATTCATGATTTGGTGACACTTTCTACTGGTTAAAGCCACATATAGGGCTGAAGATTATACAAGGTTGTACATCTATGACTTGGTGAGGTTACATGGGGTTCCTTTGTCCATTATATTGGATCGTGGTGCTCAATTTACTTCACACTTTTGGAGGTTTTTTCAAAGGGGTCTTGGTACAATAGTTAACCTTAGTACAACCTTCCACCCTCAAATGGATGGCCAAGCTGAGAAAACTATCCAAACACTCAAGGATATGCTTAGGGCTTGTGTATTAACGCTCAAGGGTAGTTGGGATAATCATCTTCCATTGATTTAGTTTGCCTACAACGATAGTTATCATTCTAGCATCGGTATAACTCCTTTTGAGGTTCTCTATGTGAGACATTGTAGATCACCAATTGGTTGGTTTGAGGTTGGTAAGGTTGCTTTTTTGGGAGCAGATCTGGTTATGGATACTCTTGAGAAGGTTAGAAATATTAGAGAAAGGTTGAAGATGGTCCAAAGTCTCCAAAAGTCCTATGGGTTGAAGATGGTCCAAAGTCTCCAAAAGTCCTATGCCGATGTAAGGAGGAGGGATCTTGAATTCCATGTTAGTGATTTGCTTTATTTAAAGGTATCACCCATGAAGGTTGTGGTTCATTTTAGTAAGAAGGATAAGTTGAGCCCAAGATAGATAGGTACTTATAGGGTGATAACAAGGGTTGACAAGGTAGCTTATGAGTTAGAATTTCCTAGTGAGATGGATTTGGTTCATCTGGTCTTTCATGTATCCATGTTGAGAAAATGTATGGGTGATCCGAATGTCATTGTGCTTCTTGATGTAGTGGGTGTTGTTGAGGAGAATTTGACCTATGAAAAGGTTCTAGTTCAGATCTTGGATAGGTAAGTGAAGAGGTTGAGGAACAAAGAAGTGGCTTCCGTTAAGGTCCTTGGCGAAATCAACAAGTTGATAGTGCAACTTGGGAGGCCGAAGTGGACATGCTATAGTGATATCCTTAGATTTTCCACTCCACTCAAGCCTAAGGTATTGATCTAAGTCCTTTATATGATCTAAGGTCTTAAGTTCAGCTCCATGTCATTGCATATGATCATGTTTAAATTGACAAGTTCATGATGATTTTTCACTTATGATGAGATTTTTGAAATGATGTTTAAGTGTATTGTTGTATCTCTACATGGTCTGATATTGTCATGTTTATGTCTCTCTTATACATTTCTTTGACATCGGGGATGGATGTTTCCAAGGTGGAGATATTGAAATGACCCTAAAAAGTGCCCGAAAATGTACGTCAGAAGTGCCTGGAATTGTTATTTTTATATATCTCAAAATTCATGCATGATATCAAAAATTCGACTTCATATTCTTTTTCAGGGGATCATTTTGAGTGTAAAATAGGTCTAACCCTAATTTAAGAGCAAATGATTAGCAATTTCAATTTTCCAAATGTCAATTTCCAGAGAGCTTTTCGTACCCCTTGCACGGCGCGCCAAGGGCTCGTAGATGAAGAAATATATTCTTTGAGTCCTGTCCATCATGTGGACATGTAAAAATTTTGCCCAGTTATTTTTTGTGTGGTCGAAGACTTTTAAGTCTTGGGCCTAAGTGTTCCCAAACGTAAAAATATCTATACTTAGTCATTTTTCACCCTTATTACATTCAAAACATTCCCCAATACTCACCAAAACACTTAGCTACATATTTCACTCCTAAATTTAAGTCTCAAACCCTTATCTAGATTTCAAGGTTCTCATTTAAGCTTCAAGTCTCCATCTCCAATCGTCATCAAGTTCATCTCCAAAGCTAAGGTATGTGGGTTTCTTTCATTGATTCCTTTCACCCATGATGCCCAAGCTTCCTTTTACTCAAAATTGCATGATTCAAAGATAATTTACTCATGGGTCTTATTTATTATGAAAATCACTACACACTATGTTTGGCTTATGAAATTATGACTGTTTTACTATGTTTTGAGCTATGAATGTAAGACCTATTGTAAGATGGATGAATGGTTTTGATGTATATTGCTTGAGGGTGTTACCAAGTGTCTATTGAAGCTTTTACATTGAATTTACTAGCATGATTTCACTCTTGGATTGCATAGTTACACTAGCACTACACCCCCTCTAAGTGTTTGCTAAAATATCCAGTTATGGTTTCTTAAGGAATTAAAGATCCAATGCATGTCATATGAAGGGGTTTGTACCTCATGCACCTCATGAAGGGGTTTGTACTTCATACGCCTCTCAAAGCAAGTCATAGACCTTGGATTGCACTAACAATGGTCACTACCTACACATGTGTCATGTTCTATGAAAGTATGATTTACTTCAAGCATCTTCCATTCATGTCATATTGCTATCTGCTCATCTATTGCCTAATTATGCATTTTGATTATGATGTCTATCTATTGTTGTATTACTCCCTACATGCTTAGTACATTCAAACATACTAACACGTACTCTATGCGTACATAATGTCACCATGTAGGAACCGGAGCCCCACTTGAGCATCCTACTCCACGTGGCTTGTACGACTTCGCTCAACCTTGTTGGTAAGTCCTTCATTCTAGGGACGTTACTTATGATCTCTTGCTATGTATTTAGACTTTCTCTGTTTAGATTATGTATTCACTATGAGGGTGAGCCCGGTTGATTTGTCTTGGCCCCCGCTCTTATCTATATGTAGTAGAGGTGTTGTTGGACATGATATATATCTATGCTATGAGCCTTGACTCTATTGACTCTTGTTGTTTATATATGTAGGTTTCCCCTTAGTTTCTTTACCCTTACTTCTTTTATTTTATTGATATTTTATTGTTTCCACGATCGAAGATATGTAATGATATGTTAAGAGGCTTACTCGGGGTCCCTTCGGTTTCCCAATGTGTCATGTCATGTCTAGGCCCTAGGCTTGGGTTGTCACAGTGGGCTTACCGCACCTCCTTCAAAAAACCGACTGGTATTTCTCCATACCAACTGGTGTTTGGAAAGGCTTGTCACTTACCAGTCAAATATGAGCATAAACCAATATGGGCATTAAAGAAGCTGAACTTAAATTGTAATAGAGCAACAACATCTAGGCTAATGCAGATTAATAAGCTAGATGAGTTCAGATTAAGAGCGTATGAGAGTTTCGCATTGTACAAACAAAGAATGAAAATTCATCATGACCGCATAATTGAGAACTGCCAATTTACACCTGGGCACATGGTGTTGGTTTACAACTCTTGATTGAAGTGGTTTCCCCAGAAGGTCAGATCAAAGTGGATGGGTCCTTTCCAAATAGTACATGTCTTTAGTCATGGTGCTATTGAGCTACAAAGCAGGGGTGGAAAGATCTTCAAGGTAAATGGTCAAAGAGTCAAGTTCTACATAGGTGACATGGAGGAAATCACAATAGTTGAGGATTAGGACCTTGAAGAAGCATGAATACCAAAGTTCATCTCGTCGTGCCGCGACACTAAATCAGGCACTTCTTAGGAGGCAACCCCAGGTATGCCCCTTGTTTCCCTTATTGCTTACATATGTATTTACTTTGAGGACAAAGTATCATCTTTTGATGGGGTGTAGGAAGTTATGGATTAGGTTGAAGTCTGAGTAGTCTTGAGTCAATAACTTCCCCTATTTTTTATCCCAACATTTTCTTACCGTGTTTCTTTTTCCTTATGAATGTTTTTTATTTCTGTTAAACTGGCATGTTTAGGTAGTATAAATAAATTGTAGATATACAGTGATTATTATCTTTTGGAATATATATAATCTTGAATGATTTTATTTTGAAAACTGGGTACCCTCAAAATTTTTGGGATTGTTTGTTACTATTACAATCTTGCATATGATTATTTGACAATGTTTGTTCTGATAAAGAGGAGGCAAGTTGATGTTTAAAGCATGACCTGTGAGTATATGTGATTTGTATGCAATGCCATGTGCGTGTGAGCCTATTTTGTCATGTTCATCCATTTTATACTGATTTAGAACTTGCCTTTATACTCTATGATTACACTGGAGATATAGTTGATTAGGAAACAATCTTAGGCTATTGTTCTTTTAGTGAGTCCACTTTTCCCTAAATGACCTATCTATTGTTCTTTCTTAATACCTAGGTAGCCTAACCTTGTTTTATGAAATAACTTGATATTGGCCCTGGTCTATCCTTGAACATGTGAACCTTAATTGAGGCTAAAGACCTAAGTTGAGGGTGGCTACCAAAAGTTTCCCTGGTTTAGGAAATGAATATTATGTATTTCACCTTAGGCTAAAAGCCTAAGTTGAGGGTGGCCTTTGTTATGGTAAAGTAATGAAAATGACGTGATTAGTTGGGAAAGAAAAAAATAAAAAAATCATGTGTCAGGTGAGAGAAAAAGAAAAGAAAAGTTGTCTTGAATTGAAAAGAATAACAAAATGAGTTCAAAAGTAAGGCACGACTGAAAAAGGAAAAGAAAGCACCCGGAAAAGCTTGAAAAGGAAGAATAAGGGAGGATATAATGAAAATAGTGGAGTTATGGAGGTAAGAGTGTTGAAAAACATAGTTCAAGGATAGCATTTAATCACTACGTGCCTAAAATTTCATACCAAAGCCCCATAAGCCTACACTACAAGCCGATTAAGTCCTAAAGTGATCTAAACCCAACTAGTCAACAGTCCAGAGTTTCAGTATAGGGGCAAGCCTATGGTATTGGTTATCATGCATGAATTTCATTTGTGAGAGTGAGAATTCTTGTACAGTCCCCAAACTTTGATTGGTTTTTTAAGTGAATTAGAGGGACTTCTTTTCTGTAAGGGTATTTGCATTGCATGATTGACATGTGACTTGTTCAATAATTATGGATTGTTGACACTCCTTCACTTGTCATAGTTTGATTATTAGATGAATCATTGTGTTTTCGTTTGCTGAGTAGCTTTGCAATTAGCTTTTGAAAATGAGAGTTGGGGACCTAAATTGAAGTTAAGTGTTGTATATGCCATTAGGATAGTTGCTATGTTTTTCTCATTGTCTAATTAGACTGAGTCATCGCTTAAGGTCAAGCAACAGTTCTAAGTTGAGGGTGTTGATGTGCTATCAAAATAAAACACAATTAATGCCTGAAACAAGGGATTTTGTAAGCTCTTAATGTGACTTTTTATGGTTTTTATGTATATTTATCTTGTTCTTGTAGAAAATATAAGTTGGCATTATTTTGGGAGAAAATTGCAGATTTTGCTGAAGTACAAGACATATGAGCCACCCTGTGAGTCGTAGCCCAAGATACGAGTCGTAGGGTACCCTCATAGCAAGAAACAGTGAGCAAAATTAAGAATTTGCAAAGTGAAGGTCAGCCATACAAGGCTAATATACGAGTCGTAAGTCGCACTACGACCTATATGATGTGCTCTCATAACAAGAAATAATTTTCCAGAAGTTTGGACCAACAACTATAACTCAAGACTATGATAAGACACTATAAGTCAAAGAACACACCATGACTCGTAGCAATGGGTCGTAGCAGTCAAGTCCAAAATGCCAAGTGCTTACTATGAAAGCCCGATTATGACTCGTAGGTCACCCTACAAGTTGTATCTATGAGATGTAACTGCTATCAGCTGTATTTTTTATTTTATTTTTTAGGGGTTTTTTGTATATAGTATAAATAGTTAATGATAGGGTTTTTTGAAAGGGAGATTCGACACTTTATAGATTTGGAGGATACTTTGAATCTTCTTAGAGAACTTTTCTATGGTTTAGTATAGATCTTATCTTTTTATTTTTGAAGACCCATTTTGGGGAATTGAAAATCACATTGTGCTTAACCTCCATTAATACAAGCTTGTGGTTTCAATATCAAAGTGGTGTTATCTTTAATAATCTTGGGTAATCTCTCGACTATGTCTTTTACATTCATTGTTGTTGATTTTGCCTTAGCCATAAGTAGCTAAGCACCAACAACCTGGGGTTGTGAGAACCATAAGGAGTTAACTTGAAATAACCTAGACTTTGTGCATTTCTTTGGTTGGGTATTTGCATGTATTATTTATTTCCCTTAATTTTGAATGTTGTTTGGTGGTGGCCAATGTCAAACCCCGCCTACTATCATGATTCCAACCAAGATAGTGACAAATATGAAAAAGGAAGTAGATAACAGGATTTGATTGATGTGTTCTCATCTAATCAACCAAACATGACCAAGGTGAGGTTGAATGGGACAATAGGTAATCATTAGTTGGCACGCTATGGTTGCTGGCCAAGTGCCGTGGTGAAATTTGACCTTCACCTTCACAAGAAGGCTGAAAGAACCTATATTACTATCCTGCATGCAATGTCTTTGTAACGACCCCAAAAAGTGCCCAAAAATGTGCCTCGGAATGCCCAGAATTTTAATTTCCATTTAACAACCTTAAAGCTAAAAAATAAAAAATTTGGGGGTAGGGCTGGTGTAACAACCCCACTAGGTGCCAAAAATGTGCCTCGGAAGTGCCCAAAATCGTAATTTCTATATATCTCAATATTCATTCATTATTTCAAAAATCTGACTTTATATTCTTGTTCAGGGGTCAAAATTAGGGGAGAAAGGGTCTACGCCCGATTTAAGAGCAAAGAATTAGCAATTACGATATTTCAAGAACGTGATTTCCAGAATAGTTTTTTGCATCTGGAGTACGACGCGGCCCAATCTTATTTTGTGAATTTTCTATTTTTGGGTCCAAGGCTTTGGGTTTTGGGCGCAAGGGTTCCCATACGTATTTTTTACCTATACTTAGCCTTATTTCACCCTGAGGGCATCCTAAACATTCACCAATACTCACTTAAACACTTAGACTAAAATTTCTCTCAAGATTCAAGTCCCAAAATTCTCTTCCTGATCTATGGAATTCCTTCAAGCTTCAAGTCTCCATTAAAGTCTTCTTCGAGAAATTCTTCAAAGTAAAGGTATGTAGGTTTTAGCAATTGGATTTTTCCACCCATGGTGTCCTAATCTCCTTTTTACTCAATTTGTATGATTTAAAGTTGATTTTACATGTGGGTTTTATATATTAAGAAATTTACTGCACAATGATTTGAGTTCATGAAAGTATGGTTATTTTAGCATGTTTTGAGCTATAAATCTTGGATCTAATGTGAGATTTGATGAGGGATTTTGATGTGGCTTGGCAGTGTTGGAAGGTGTTGATTGATGCTTTTATAATGGATTTTCTTGCATGATTTCATCTCTAAATTATATGTTTTTATAGCCCATTACACACCCGCCAAATGTTTGATAAAATGTCCAGTTATGGTTTCTTGAGAAATTAAAGGTTCAAAGAAATGAGATATTATATGATTGATGTTATGATGATGAAATGAGCTTATGTATATGATAAATCCTATATATAAAGTGTTGCATTATACCATGCCCAATCTGGGGGTTTAAGAACCCGGACAATCGAGATGGGGGTTTGTACTCATTAACCGAGGGAAGGGTTAGTACTCTTCACCTAGTGGTGGGGCAGGATCATCACTAACCGAGTTGGGGGGTTGTACTCATCAACCAAGTGAAGGGTTAGTACTTCACTACCTAAGCAATGGGGCGGCATCATCACTAACCTACCAAGGGTTAGTACTTCACTACCTAAGTAATGGGGCGGCATCATAACTAACCTACCAAGGGGTTTGTACTTTGGAAATCTAATTTGTTCTATCTTACACATATGATATCCTATATGGGCATGAGTTATTTAAGCATATTTTACTTTAGAAATAATCATACATGCCATATTGCTATATTATACCTATTGTCTATTGTTATGCATTTCGATTATGATGCTTATTTCTTGTTGCATTGCATGCTACATACTTAGTACATTCAAACATACTAACATGTACTCTTGCCTACATGATATCACCATGTAGGAATCGGAGCCCAAGTTGATCATCCTTCTCTTCCACATGTCTAGTTAGTACTACTCAAGCTAGTTGGTGAGTCCTCCACTCCGGGGACCTGAATCTATGTTTCTCTTATTATGTATTGAGACATTTTTTTTTATGTTCTATTTTGACTAGGAGGGTGAGCCCGATTGCTTTGTCTTGGCCTTCGCTCTTATCTATGTAGTAGAGGTGTTGTTGGACATGCTATGTATCTATGATATCAATCTTGACTCTTTTGTCTCTTGATGTTATTATCACGTAATTTTTCCCCTTACTCTTTTGTGTCATTTGCATGTTTTCGCAACTAATTATGTGTAATGATAAGTTAAGAGTCTTGTTTCGGGACCCTTGTGGCACCCTTTTCGCCGTGTCACGTCTAGGGCCTATTTTGGGTCGTAACAAACTTGGTATCAGAGCACTAGGTTGATAGATTCTTGGATTCCAACACATCGCATCGATTAGAGTCTTATTCATGGTTGTATTGTGCATCACAACTATGAGTAGGAGGTTATGAGATGTTCTAGGAAATGTTTCACTTCTTCATGATCCATGTTGTGCAATAGAGTTAGGTCCCCTAGGGCTTATTACTAACCCCTAACCGCTATATTTTAGGATATGTCTCAAGCTACTCAAGACGGTGCTATGATGAATGCGGAGATTTGTGATGCTCTATGGAAAGTAGCCAAAGAGGCGGCAAAAGAGGCAACTCAACTCGATCAACAAGTAGGTACTCCCGAGAAATCTAGTGGTGAGAAAAGAGGTAGTGAGGCCAAAAGGGCCAGTAAAGTGGGTAAGTGCCAAAGTCTCCAAGGGGAGAGACAAAGGTGGTGGGGTACCCTATGCCAGGTGCCCAAAATATGGTAGAGGCCATGATGGCCCATGCTTGAGAGGCACTAATGCTTGTTATGATTGTGGGGAGATGGGTCATAAGAAAAAGGAATGCCCTCGAAAACATAATAAGAGCAAAGAAGATAATGGGGGGATGACTAATCCCAAGTGTCCTACATGTAAGATGGACCATGTTAGCCCATGTTAGAGGAACACGGGTGTATTCTTTGGGTGTGGTGAGATAGGCCACCGAATTCTGGATTGCCCATATGGTCGATACAAGAGTAAGGGTGGTGATGTTGATCAAGAGGCTCAAGGAGGAGATGAGGTCCCCGATGTTGCTATCAGTATGTTAAAGTTTTCTTTTAGCTTTGATGTGCTTGCATTGATGGCCTTGAGTGCCATGATTTCTTCTCTATTCTTCTTGGTCGCTAGTGGGGCTTCTTGTGTGCCCAAGTTGTTGAGTAGATCTTTGGCGTTTATCCTTTTGTTGGGTATATTATTGCTAGAAGGTTTATAGGTGTTTTGGGGTTGTATTGCATTAGGTCTTTCTATGTGGCTTGTTGGAGTTGGTGTGGTGAATTTTGATATTATTATAGGGATAGAATGGTTACATGCATATTGTGTCTTCATAGGTAGTAGAACCCATAGAGCTAGATCCCGTATCCCTAATGAGCCCGTCCTTAAGTGAGAGGTTGTCAAATGGTGGCAAGGGAGGTAGGTCTATTTCATGTCTTAAGGTACAATTGATCTCTAAGGGGTTGCATCTATTATCTTGTGAGAATTGGAGATGTTGAACCTAGCTTGTTTTGTTTATAGAATTGTTGGTGTTGGTAGATGAGGCCTTGAATGTCCCTTTTTGATATTTCAAATTTGGGGTGGTGTCCTTTGGTTGGACTAGTCCACTGGCTATGCCTAGATCCTTTAGCCTATACTCTAATAAGCTTATGACAGTTTTGGTGATGATATGATGGTTCGTTTCCCTATTGAGATAGTATATGTGAGTTATTTGAGGGTAATACTACAAAGTTTAAGGAAGAAAGTTGGATGCTAAAGTGAGAGTTTAGTTGTAAGAGGTTGCCTTCCTAGGTTGTGTGTTGTCGGGTGATAGTATTAAAGTGGAACCTAGTAAGACGAAGGTGATTAGGGATTGGCTTAGACCTTGGAACCCATCAGATATTAGGAGCTTCTTGGGCTTAGCGGGCGCTAATACCGGAGGTTGTGAATAGGTTATCTTCTATCACTTCTCCTATGACTTAGTTGACCCTAAGTAAGGCCTAAGTTGTAATCGACATTTTGAGTAGGGTGATTTGATAGGTTCGGGAGTTACTATCTCTCATGTTATTCCTTTATGCTAATAGAATTCATGTGTGTGTCTGGGATGGTTGCGTGAGTCTATTGTAGCTAGAAGGGGTCTATGAGGGTTGCCATGTTCTTATTGAATAGAGTCTTGTCTTGTGATCTTGGTTGAACTTGGTTTGATGGGTTGTAGGTCTTAGAGTGGTTTAGTTACTTACATAGCATGCTTCCAGTGAGTGTAAAACTCGTAAGGTTGTAATATTATGGTTAAGGATGGTCGATCAATTTGGTCAACTACAATGGGTTAGTCACTTCTCTAAGATTGATCTTTGGTTAAGGTTTTGTCCCCAAGTGAGGATGAGGGTAGGTGATATCCCTAAGTGTCTTTTCGGACTAGGAGCGAGCACTTTGAATATTGGTGGAGTTGTTTGGTTGACTTATCCACCGGCTTTGTTTAGGGGTTTCATGAATAGGGTCTTAAAACACTACCTTGACATGTTTTGTGGTGGTCTCTAATGGTGGAGTATTGGCTTATTTAGAGCTTGTGAACCATTTGGAGGTAGCGTTACAAGTCTTGGGGGATGAGAGGTTGTTTGCTAGATACGATAGGTGTGAGTTAAGGGTAACAAGAAGGTGATTAGAAATCCTTAAGGATTATGATATGAGTGTGCATTATCACCTCGGTAATACTAATGTTATGGTCGGTGCTCTAAATAGGGTGCCTATAAGTAGCCTAACATATGTTGATGATGGTGGCAAAGGTGTGACTAGAGAGGTCTATCGATTGGCTAGATTGTGGGTTAGGTTGGAGGAAGTTGAGCATGGTGGTGTAGTATTCGTGATGGTTCCAAATCCTCTTTGATTAAAGAGGTCTAAAGTAAGCAAGGCCTTGATTTCGCCTTATTAGAGTTTGAGTTTTTGGGTGAGAAGATGATAAATTGGAGGTTGTCTCTCAAGGGGGAGATATAGTAGCATGAGGACTATGTGCGATTAAGGTTGACAATGAGTATAGGGTTGTGAGTCCTTATAGAGTGTAGAGGAGGATTGGTAAGGTTTCTTAAAGATTGGAATTACCTAGGGATATGGTTATGGTTTATTCGGTTTTTCATACTTTTAGGTTGAAGGGATGTGGTGGTGACTTTCATGCTATAAAACTTGTAAGATTATAGGTGTTTAGGAGGATAAGTTGCCTTAGGAAGTGGTCACGGTGGAGGTATTGGATGGAAGGTTGAAGAAGTTGATTGGTAAGGGTGTAGTGTTCGCAAGGCCCTTTTGAAAGAATCGCCAAGTCGAAAGTGTCTCTCGGGGGGCTAGAGCGGGCATGAAAAGTGATATCCCTACCTCTTTCATTCTATTCAAGCTTATGATAACATGTTGAATGCCTTCTTATGATTTCAAGTCTTATGTTTCAGCCCTATGTCATTCATATGCACTCATGTTTAAGTTGGCAAGTTATGATGATTTTACACTTATGTTAAGATTTTGAAAATGGTGTTTTAAATGTAATGTTGCATTTTGGTTGAGGCTGGTTTGTTTATGATCATTCTTGTCTTGTATGTCTCTTTTACCTTCGAGAAGAATGTTCCCAAGGGAAAGATATTGAAATGACCCCGAAAAGTGCCCAAAAATATGCCTCGGAATACCCAAAATTTTAAGTTTCATATATCTCAAAATCTATTTGCTATTTCAAAAATTCAACTTCATATTCTTGTTCAGGGGGTTAAAATTAGGGGGAAAAAGGTCTAACCCAGAGATGATCTGCGATAGCACCGCGACGTGTAGATGTCGTAGACATGTGTTAATTTGGCCTCCGTGATAGGTCCGCGTCGTGAACCTGTGTATTTCACTGCCAGTGATTTCTATCTCGGTCCAAGGCTTTGGGATCTTGGGCCTAAGTATTCCCAAACATGTTTTTATCTATATTTAGCCAAATTTCACCCTTATATCATTCTAAACATTTTCCAACACTCCCCAAAACACTTAGCCATATTTTCACTCCAAAATTCAAGTCTCAAAACCCTCATTCGGAACTAAGGATTTCCTTCAAGCTTTAAGCCTCCATTTTCAATCTTCACCAAGAACTTCTCCAAAGCTAAGGTATGTAGGTTTTAGCCATTGGGTTCTTCCACCAATGGTGCCCTAATCCCCTTTTTACTCAATTTGCATGATTTAAAGTTGATTTTACAAATGGGTTTACTATTATGAACATGTCTATCAACTATGTTAAAGTTATGAAAAGTTGTGACTATTTTGCTATGTTTTGTACTATAAATCTTGGATATAATGTAAGATTTGATAAGGGGTTTTGATATACATTGCTTGAGGGTGTTGCAAGGTGTTAATTGATGGTTTTACAAGGGAGTTTCTTCCATGATTTTATACTACCATTTCACACCCTCTAAGTGTTTGATAAAATGTCCGGTTATGGCTTCTTGATGTATTGAAGGTCCAAAGCATGAGATATGATATGTTATGATGATGGAATGAGCTTATATATATGATAAATCCTATATAAAGTGTTGCATTAGACCATGCCCAATCCGGGGGTCCCAGAACCCGGATAACCGAGATAGGGGTTTGTACTCATTAACCGAGGGAAAGGTTTATACTTCTCCACCTAGTGATAGGGCACATCATAACTAACCGAGTTAGGGGTTTGTACGCATCAACCGAGTAAAGAGTTAGTACTTCACCAACTAGGTGATGGGGTGACATTATTACCAACCAAGTTGGGGGTTTGTACTCATCAATCGAGTGAAGGGTTAGTACTTAACCACCTAAGTGATTAGACAACATCATCGCTAACCTACCAAGGGGTTTGTACTTTGGAAATCTAATTTGGTCTATTCTACACATATGATATCCTATATGAGCATGAGTTATTTAAGCATGTTTTACTTTAGCATTGATCATACATGCCATATTACTATATTATGCCTATTGTCTATCATTATGCATTTTGATTATGATGCCTATTTCTTATTGCATTGCATCCTACATACTTAGTACATTCAAACGTACTAATGCATACTCTTGGCTACATGATTTTACCATGTAGGGACTGAGAACCTTGATCATCCACCGTTCGACACTTAGCTTAGATTCTGATCACATACTCTTTCCTACATGATATCACCATGTAGAAGCCGCAGCCCAAGTTGATCATCCTTCTCCTCAATGTGGCTAGTCGGTACTACTCAAGCTAGTTGGTGAGTCCTCCACTCTGGGGACCTTAGTCTATGTTTCTCTTAATATGTATTGAGATATTCTTCTTTATGTTCTATTTTGAATATGATGGTGAGCGTGGTTGCTTTGTCTTGGCCCCTACTCTTATCTATGTAGTAGAGGTGTTGTTGGACATATTATGTTCTATGATATAAGCCTTGACTCTTTTGGTCTCTTGATGTTGTTGATGTACATGCTTTCCCTTAGTCCCTTCCCCTAATTTCAAATCTTTTATGTGAATTACTTATTTCCACGACCAAGGATATGTGGTGATATGCTAAGAGGCTTGTTTGGGGTTTCTTTGAGTTCCCCATTCGTCGGTCACGTCTAGGCCCTAGGCTTGGGTTGTGACACCAGGTTTATTCGGAGTACACCCTGTGTTTCATGTGTCCATGCTGAAGAAATATCATGGTGATGGGAACTACATTATTCACTGGGACTCGGTACTACTTGATGAGAACCTATCTTATGAGGAAGAGCCTGTATCTATCCTTGACAGGGAGGTCCGTAAGTTGAGATCAAAGGATATTACATTGGTGAAGGTTTAGTGGAAAAATTATCCAATTGAGGAGTCCACTTGGGAGAATGAGACAGATATGCATAGATGATATCCATATCTTTTCATTAAGTCAGGTACCCATTCTAAACCTTGCTCTTCTTTTGACCGTTCAGAGACGAATAGTGGGTAAATTGGTATCTCCTGTAACGACCCGTTAAGTTGTTTTTTTCAAAGAAATAGAATTTCTTATGTTATAAAAGATTTATCTGGTAAATTATAATGAGTCTTTTGAACTCTTCGATGACTTTTTTTTATCTAGCTTGGGGGTAACGTTAGATAATTAAATTAGATAATGGGTTAAATTGGTGATTTAGTTATAATTCTATACCATGTAGCTCCCATAAATAAAAATAAATTCACAGGGTTCAATTAATGTGGAAAAAATAAAGAGCAAGAGAGGGTTTGGGTCTTACGTGTGGCGTCAGTCAATACGAAGAGAAACAAAAACCGTAGCTTCCAGGTGAGGAAATTTCTATCTATGTTTGATGGCTCTGTACATTAATTGCTAGGGTGAAAACTTATCCTTTAATGTTCTTTATAGTGGAATTACAATCTCAAGATTAGATTTAATATGTGGCTTTGGTTGAAAAGTAATTAGGTGAATTGAGTGGCAGTATCAATTACATATGCATAGGTTTTGTCTTTTCTTATTTTACGTCACTGATGAAGCACTATTAGGATAGTATATATATATCTTTACAACTGCTACATGCATTTTTGTCTTTAACAACATTAGGTATGAGTATATTAGAATATAAAATGGATTTTGTGGTTAGTTATGGGGTATTGGATTGTGTACTTATGTGAGCATTAAAACCACTAACAAAGAGAAAAGTGATGAGGTGCTGCAAATGTACAGCAACCCTTTTCCTTATGTATACGTAAATATATATATATATATATATATATTCTTACATTTTGACATTTAGGAACTTAATTATGGAATTGAATGAGTTTTTGGATTTAAGCTAGATGTATAGGAATATAAGTGTCGATGGACACGCTTTCTTATGAATATTATATATTTTGATAGATTTGAAAGGTTTTGAGGAATTGGGGAAGGGAAAAGGAGTGGTGAACTAGCTTGGCTTTGATTCTTCAGTTTGAGGTTGGTTATGGTATGTTCTATCTAATAGGGAGACTCTTAATAGCGATTGATAGTCATTGAGTAAAGCTATGGAATCTTCTACATTTAACCGTTGTGGTTTGGTTTACTGATATATTGTTGTGACTAGTCTGCCATCCCAAGATCATGAAACCCATAATCTTGAACTTGATTTCTCAAAGTGATGCCTTGAATAGAAAGCTTGATGAAATATTGTTAATGAAGTGAGAAGTAATGATAAAAAATAATGAATTACATATATTGGATCAGGTGTCACGTTCTGACTCATATATATTATAGGATCACACACACATATACATACAGATATATATATATATTATAGGATCGGGTGTTATATTCTGACTCATATATATTATAGGATCGGGTGTCACACTTCGACACTCAAACATACACACACACACATACACATACACACACACACACACACACACACACACGCACATATATATATATATATATTTGATCGGGTGCCACATTCTGGCACGATAATAATGATGGAACACATGTTAAAATAATTTAATATACTCAATTTCAAAGAACCTATCCCCCAAAAGAAATGTGATATAGAGGCCTGAGTCCTCATGTGCATTATTGATATCATTTATTGGTTATGTACTTGTTTCTTGTTATTGCCGCCTATTAAGTGTTATGGTTGATTTTCTGCTATTATTTTATGCATGTTGATTTCTATTTTAAGTCGGTCGATGATACCTACTCAGAATATATTATCCGTACTGACCCCTACTTGTATTTTTCTTATTTTGTTATGTGGAGTCCAGCAAGTGTTCCATCGACTTTGACTCACCCTCAGCTCTAGCCAGTCTTCAGCACATCAGGTTTTAGTGTGAGCTATTACTCTAGATCACGTTGGATCCTATTAGTCTTGTCATGATGTCCTTAGTTTTTGGACAAAAACCACTTGTTCATTAAATTTGGTGTTGATATTCTTCCACTTGATACTTTGAGATAAGTGTACTTGATGTGATGATTTTCAGATTTTGGGGAATGTTATGTAACAAACTTAGTGACATTTGGGTTATTTCTACTTTATGAGTTTAACCTTTTGATTGTTATCATATTTTATAAGTGAACTATTAGTATAGAGTGAGATTTATATACTGGTTCTCCACCTAATAGGGTAAGTGTGGGTGTCACTCACGGTCCATTATTGGTTGTGACACCTTTATGATTGTATCCATTGATGACATCTTGGTATATTTGAAGAGTGAGGCAGACCATGTCCATCACCTAAGGACTGTGGTCTAGAGATTGCATGAGGAGAAGTAGTATGCTAAGTTCTCAAAATGCGAATTTTGGCTTGAGTCTGTGACTAAGGATGGTATTATGGTCAATCCAGCCAAGGTTTCAGCGGTTCCTGATTGGGTGAGACCCACTTTAGTAACTGAGATTTGGAGTTTCATTGGGTTGGCAAGTTATTATCATCGATTTTTCAGTGATTCTCCTCTATCGTAGCTCCTTTCCCAGACTAACTTAGAAGGAAGTTTTATTTCTATGGACTGATGAATGTGAGGCTAGCTTCCAAAGACTCAAGGAGTTATTGAGTTCAACACCTATTCTAGCATTGCTCGAGGAAGGTGTAGCCTTTATTATTTATTGTGATGCTTCTGGTGTCGATTTGGGTGGAGTATTGATGTAGAAGGGAAGAGTCATAGCGTATGCTTCACTGCAGCTGAAGGCCCATGAGCGAAACTACCCTACTCATGATTTGGAGTTAGCCATGGTGGTGTTTGTTTTGATATTATGGAGGCATTATCACTATGAAGTGCATTATGAGATCTTCATAGACCATTATAGTTGATGTGCTCTCAAAATACAGCACATTTGATGCTCAAAACTAGGATTTCGTGTGTTCTTAATGTGACATTTGTTGTTTTTTATATGTTTTTAGTATTTAGTTTACAGGAAAGCAGGTTGGCATGATTTTGGGGCAAAATTGTAGACTCTTCTAATTTTTGATGGTTTACGGGACCGTCTATGAGTCGTAGAGGATTCTATGAGTCGTAGAAGATTCTATGAGTCATAGAATGGATTTCATAAAGATTTCCAGTAAAAGATGAGATCTAAAGTTCAGCTATACGAGACCTCTATATGAGTTGTAGATCCCTCTACGAGTTGTATAGAGTGGTTTTCATGAAGAAATCCAGTGAAGGACCAGGTGATGCAGCTAAAGTCTATGAGAACGCAATACGAGTCATAAATCAATCTACGACTCGTAAAATGGATTCTACCAGTGAAGTTTAAGATCTCAAGAGCTAAATACGAGATCCCGATTACGACTTGTAAATTAGTTTACAAGTCGTAAATTCCTGCCGTAGAAAGTTGCCGACCAGTTTTTCTAATTTTTAAGGACTTGTCTACAAATATTATAAATAGTAAGTTTTAGGTCATTATTCAGGGGAGTACAGTAGAGAACGTCATTAGAAATTACTTTTAGGGTTTTGTACTTGGAGACTTCAATCTTGGAGGAGAATACACTTGTGCATTCATTGTATCTTCAAATCTTGTGATTCTCAATATATTTTGGATTTGTTTGTTCTTCGACTCAATTTGGTAAGTGATTAGTTATGTTTTCTCAATTCATGATTTCTTCATCTACCCATAGCATGAGTAGCTAAATCCATAACTTGGGGTTGCGGGAACCATGAAGATCTAACCAAATAAACCCAGATAATTTGCAACTCTTAGAGTGGGTATTTATATGTATTAATCAATTATCTTCATTTCGCATGTTTTCTTGTGGAGGCCAACATTAGAACTTGGCTAATGTTACCTTCCCGATCCAGGTGGTAATGAATAGGAAAAAAAAATTGATAAATAGGATTTGATGATGTGTTCTCATGTAATCAACCAAACCAGACCAAGGGGAGGTTGACTGGGACTACGGGTAATGGTTAATATCGCACACTATGGAGATGGGCCAAATACATAGCTAAATTCGTCTCTCACCTTTGACCAAAGGGCTTGGTGAACTTAAATTACCTTCCTACATGTTATACTTTGGTCGAGAATTGGGTTAGCCCAGGAGATTGAGTTGGTGAATCTTGGGGAACACAATTCCCAAGTTGCTCTCCGTTATTGATTGTCTCTTGCTTTAGGTTAGTTTAGTTTATTTTCCTGTTGAACATTGCAAACCCCCCTTCGAGGAACTGCATTGTTAATTACTTGAATTATGTATTGGTGAATTCGTTGTGAGTCTCTATATTCTCTCTGGGATTCAACCCTAACCTTGGTTAGGTTTTATATTTTACAATGACCGCTTTATCCTCCAAAAGAGAGGTTTAACTTGGGCATGATCAAAGATTATGCCACTGTTGCTGGGGAATATGGCTAGACTTAATTGAATTCACTAGTAATTGTAATACAAGTATTAATCCTTAGTTCCCTTGTATTTTACTTTTATTTTTGTTTTTTGTTTCTTTGCAGGGTATACTAGTAGTGTATGCCCAACACTAGGAGTCAAGGTAGTCCCTTGACTCCATTTGATCCAGAGATCCAAAGAATTACAAAAAGAATGGCCCAAGAAAATGCTAACATCATTGGTAATGCAACCTTGAACCAGAATGTTAATGATGATGATCGGAATAACAACCCACCTCCTTTGGAGAATATTTCGCAGCCTAGAGATATCAATGACAATTCTTACCAGTAGAATCAATATAGATTGAACCCTATGGCTATGGATGTGACTGAGGCTATTGTGTTGCCACCACTACCGACTGACACAAAGTTCACAGCTTCTAGTGGGTTACTTCAAATGCTGCAAAACCATGGATTATTTGCGAGCCTACCATCAGAAGATCCACATAGCCACTTGCACAACATGGCATTTCTTTGTAAGAGTGTGATGGCGACATAAAATTTGTCTATGGATGCTGTGAGACTTCATGTTTTCCTATTATCTCTTATAAGCAATGCTGTGTTATGGCTATCTGAGCTCCCACAGAGTTTAATCACTAGTGTGGCAAATTTGCAGAAGACCTTTTTGGAGAGGTACTTCTGTAGATCGAAGAACCTCAAGTAACTGTCACGACCCAAGACTAGGGCCTAGACATGACATGGCGAATGAGAAGTCCGAAGACAACCCAATCAAGCCTCTTGATTGTAATATGCACACTACCTTAGTTGCGGAAGCAAAAGAAAATAATATTAAGAGTCAACAAATAAAAAGGGAAAATGGGACTAAGGGAAGTCTTTGATAATCATAAAAACATGAGAAGAGTCAAGCTCATAGCACATACAAATGTAGTATCCAACAACACCTCTACTTTCAAACAGAGTGGGGGCCAAGACGCTCTCGGGCTCACCCTCATAATACATGAACCCTTGCTTTAATATGAATGGCTCACAAGAGGTAAAAATTTTGAAATTGGGTACAACTTATCACTTGAAATCATGGATACGTTTCATGAATTAAATACATGCTTGAAAGCCCATAGTCATCATGAAGTCACATGACTTGTACATCATGTGAACAACTTGAGAATTCTTGTCATGTAATTTTATCAAACACATGGTGGGTCATGATACTTATTCAAAATCATACAACTCAAGAGTATAAAAAGATGAGTAAAATCAATTCAAAATCAACCCACCAATATTGTAGTAAAACCCCAATTTGGGTATCATGAAATACATATCAAAAGTTCATCATAGTTCATAGATTTCAAAGCTCATATCATGCATAGTCTCAATAAACATGAATCAACTCATGGAATAAGCTTAAAGTAGATATTCATGCATATTCAATCAATACTTGATAAAACTCAAACATAATTTATGTTCATATTTCATAATAAAAGACACCCATAAGTAATAAAACTTGAAGTCATACAATTTTCATAAAAAGAGAAAGTTGGGCTCCATGGGCGAAAGGACCCATGGATGAAGACCCACATACCTAAAACTTGGATTTTTCTTGAGATTGAGCTGGGGGAAACCTGAAGCTTAAGATGGGTTCTTGAGTTCCAAAATTAAGATTGTAATCCTTGATTTGAATGAGAGATTTGATCAAGTCTTGGGGAGATTTTAGAGAGAGTTTTTGTGAGATATAGAGTTGAAAATGGATAAGTATGGTAGATTTCACATTTAAATAAGCATTGGGTTATGACCCCAATGCCCTTTAGACGAAATAAGAAAAATTGGGAAAATCTTACCCTAGTCCATGCCGCTAGCACGACGCGGACCAGACGCGCAGGCCAAACAACACTAGTCTGCATCCCAGGCACATCGTGGCCTAGGCGCGAATAGCCACTAAAATTCAAAAATTAGCAAAAATTATTTTTCGCTACAGGTCTTCTAAAATTTGGGTTATACCCATTTCCTACTCAATGTTGCCCCTTGATCAAGAATATGAAGTCAAAATTTTGAAATCACACATGAATTTTGAGATATATTGAAATCATGATTATGGGGTATTCCGAAGCACATAAGGGGTGTTTCATAAAGTATTAGATCAATAACTTTGAGCAACTTCCTAGTGATTTAATTAGCACTACATGGGAGTAGTTTACTAAGTGTTTGAGGAGCATACCTGACCACAAGATAGTTAATGATGCCTTAGTGGAGATCTTCTACCGTGCCCTTGATGAGAATAGTCAAGCCTGTGCCAACACCATATGGGTGGCATGTTTTAGATCAACCATTTGCAAGGATTGTCGAACGTATGAAGCAAGTAGTCAAGACGAATCATGCATGGGGACAATGGGATAGAGCTTCTATGAGGAGTTCATGTGCTATTAATTTTGGTTCATAGCAAGGCAACATCAATGAGGAGATTATACAACAACTTGCTCAACTCTGCACAAGCATGGATGTTGTAATCAAGCAGAATCAGGAAAGAGTGAATGCGGTATTTCATAAACCTCCATGTGCATCCATGTACGAGGAGTCTTATTTTGAAGAGGATGATTGCTTTGTGAATGATCAGACGGGGGGTCTCCGGACCAATTCCCAAAGGTCAAATCAGGACTATTGGCTCTAAAGTCAAGGAAACCAAGGTTGGAACTATAGTAGAGATGGATCTTATAGAGACAACCGAGGTGGTTATTATGAGAGGAATAGGGGTCCTGAAGCAGATTGGGGTAGAAGAGATGGTTTCAGAAATGGTCCATATGTACCACCACACAATGGAGATACTAGTACAAGCAATCCAAGTTTGATCATTTGTTGAAGAAGGCCGAGACACAAGATAAAACTCTAAAGGGCATGAAATCTGATATTGCAAGCATTAATCAAAAGATAGAGTCTTATTCTATGGCTATTAAACAGCTTGAGCAATAATTTGGTCAAGTGTCAACTCAGTTGAATCAGCATCAAAAGTATACATTGCCTAGAAACACAGTTTAAAATCGAAAGAATGAAGGGCAATGTATGACAGTTACTACTAGTGTGCTAAGAGTACCAAGGATCCTCCTATGCTAGTTGATTTAGAAGATTTTTGTGAGAAGATAGTTGTAGATAAGGATGTGGTTGAGCGAGATGATTCTGTCAAAGATAGGGTGAGTCAGGCAACTAAAGAGCCATAGAAGTATAAGCCCATCTGAAACACCTCTCATGTGTTTCAAAATGCTCCATAATCATAATTTTTATATATCTCAAAATTCATGTGTGATTTTGGAAATCCGACTTTATATTTTTTATCAGGGGGAAAATTTAAGAGGAAAATGGGTATAACCCGGATTTTAGAAGACCTGTAGCAAAAAATATTTTTTGCTAATTTTACAATTTCTAGTGGTTGTTCGTGCCCAGGCCACAATGCGCTTGGGTGCTCTACTATGTAACTTTTGCTCCGCATTTGGTCCGTGTCATGGCAGGGACGTGGACTAGTGTATTTCGTGCCCTATTTTTCCAATATAGTTCAAGGGTATTGGGATCATAACTCAATGACCATTTAAACATGAAATCTTCCATACTTAGGCATTTTTCAACTCTAGAATTCACAAAACCCTTTCTAAAACCTCTCCAAAACTTTATCAATTCTCTCATTCAAATTCAAGGATTTCAAGCTAAATTTTGGAACTCAAGAACCCATCTCAAGCTTCAAGTCTCCTTCAAGTTCATTCCAACAAATTCAAAGTTTAAGGTATGTAGGTCTTCATCCATCATTCCAATAAATTCAAAATTTAAGGTATGTGGGTCTTCATCCATGGGTCTTTTCACCCATGGAGCCCAACCTTCTCTTTTTATGAAAATTGTAGATTTTAGAGAGATT
>DF359778.1:82288-105832 GCA_000787875.1 Solanum virginianum
CTGATGCAAAATGTCAAGGTTATAGCATATGCCTCTAGACAACTTAAGGTGGATGAACAAAATTATCCCACCCATGATCTTGAATTGGCGGCCATGTTGTTTGCTTTGAAAATTTGGTGTCATTATTTGTATAGGGTTCATATATATATATTACCGACCACAGGAGTCTCTAATATGTGTTCGCACAAAAAGATCTTAACTCGAGACAAAGAAGGTGGTTAGAACTCCTTAAGGATTATGACATGAGTGTGCATTATCATCCCGACAAAGCTAATATTATGGCTGATGCTCTAAGTAGAATGTCCATGGGTAGTGTAGCTCATATTGAGGTTGGTAACATGGACGTGGCTAGAGAAGTTCACCGATTAGATGAGTTGGGGGCTAGGTTGAATGAAGTTGAAAATGGTGGTTTAGTAGTGGTTGGTGGTTTCAAATCTTCTTTGATTGAGGAAGTTAAGTCAAAACAAGACCTTGATCCCGCTTGCTAAAGTTAAAGGCTTTGGTGAAGGATGTAAGGTGGAGATTTTCTCCCAAGGAGGAGATGGTGCCTTTAGGTACCAAGGTAGATTGTGTATGCCTAATGTTGATGACCTGAGGGAGTTGATTTTGAAGGACACCCATAATTCATTTTATTCTATTCACCCCGGTTCCATAAAGATGTATAGAGGCTTGAGGGAGGTGCATTGGTGGGTTTGTATGAAGAGAGAGATTGCCAAGTTCATGGCCAGTTGTCACAATTTCCAACAAGTGAAAGTCGAACATCAAAGGTTAAGTGGCCTAGCCTAAGACATAGAAAATCCTACTTGGAAGTGGGAAGAGATCAACATAGATTTTTTGGTTGGGTTGCCAAAGACTAGAAAACACTTATTCCAATTGGGTTATTGTTGATAGAATGACAAAGTCAACCCACTTCCTACCGATTAGAACAACTTATGGTGCTGAAGATAATGCCAAGTTATATATTCATGAGTTAGTTAGATTGCACGGGGTACCCTTGTTTATTATTTCAGTCCATGGTGCTCAATTCACTTCTCATTTTTGGAGGTCCTTCCAAAGAGGTCTTGGTACCAAGGTCAAGCTTAGCACGACTTTTCATCCTCAGAAAGATGGCCAAGCAAAAAGAACTATCCAAACTCTTGAGGATATGCTTAGGGCTTTTGTTATGGAGTTTAAGGGCAGTTGGGATAAACATCTTCCACTTATTGAGTTTGCTTACAATAATAGCTACCACTCAAGCATCGGCATGGCTCCCTTTGAAGCTTTATATGGTAGGCGTCGTAGATCCTCGATTGGGTGGTTTGATGTGGGGAAGATAGATTTTTTAGGCCTGGATTTGGTTATGGAAGCTTTGGAGAACGTTAGGTTGATAAAGGAAAGATTAAAGATGGCTCAAAGTAGACAAAAGTCTTATTTTGATGTGAGGAGAAGAGATCTTGAGTTAAATG
This sequence comes from Solanum virginianum, assembly GCA_000787875.1. Lineage (NCBI taxonomy): Eukaryota > Viridiplantae > Streptophyta > Magnoliopsida > Solanales > Solanaceae > Solanum > Solanum virginianum. The sequence goes on from DF359778.1 coordinate 83,734, forward strand.
TTGATGATTGGGTTTACTTGAAGGTCTCACCCATGAAGGGTATGGTCCAATTTGGCAAGAAAGGGAAATTGAGCCCAAGGTTTGTGAGAGCTTATAGAATTTTGAGGAGATTGACAAGGTTGCCTACGAATTGGAGTTGCCTATGGATATGAATATGGTTCATTTAGTCTTCCATATGTCTATATTAAGGAAGTGTGTGGGTGACCTAAGGGCTATAGTGCCCTTAGAGGTTGTGGGTATTGTGGAAGATAATTTTACCTATAAGGAAGTCTCGGTGGAAATATTGGATAGACAAGTGAAAAGGTTGAGAAACAAAGATATAGCATCCGCCAAGGTCCTTTGGAGGAATCAACAAGTTCAAAGTGTCATATGGGAAGCCGAAGCGGACATAAAGAAGTGATATCCATATCTCTTCTATTCTACTCAAGTCGAAAGTAATAAATTAAGTCTCATCTATGATTTAAAGTCTTAAGTTTCAGCCCTCGTGTAATTTTTACATGCATTTATGTTCATAGTAACAAGTTTATGATGATTCGTGACATTCATGTTGTGAATTTTTGATAATGTTGTTTAAGTGCATTTGTTGCATTCATGTCAGGCTGAAATCTTCATAATTACTTCTCTTATGCATGTTTCTTTGACATTCGAGGACAAATGTTCCCAAGAGGGAGATATTGAAACACCCTTCATGTGCTTCAGAATGCACTATAATCGTAATTTCCATATATCTCAAAATTTATGTGTGATTTCAAAAATTTGACTTCACATACTTGATCAGGGGGAAAAATTGAATGGGGAATAGGTATAACCCAGATTTTAGAAGACCCTTAGCGAAAAATAATTTTTGCTCATTTTACGATTTCCAGTGGTTGTCCGTGCACTGGCGCGATGCTCCTCGACGTGCCACTATGTAACTTGTGCTTCGCATTTGGTCAAGTCGTGGCAGGGACGTGGACCAGTGCATTTCATGCCCTATTTTTCCAATATAGTTCAAGGGCATTGGGATCATAACCCAATGACCATTTCAACATGAAGTCTTCCATACTTAGGCATTTTTCAACTCTAGAATTCACAAAACCCTTTCTAAAACCTCTCCAAAACTTTATCAATTCTCTCATTCAAATTCAAGGATTTCAAGCTAAATTTTGGAACTCAAGAACCCATCTCAAGCTTCAAGTCTCCTTCAAGTTCATTCCAACAAATTCAAAGTTTAAGGTATGTAGGTCTTCATCCATGGGTCCTTTCACCCATGGAGCCCAACCTTCTCTTTTTATGAAAATTGCATGATTTCAAGTTGTATTACTTGCGGGTATCTTTTATTATGAAATATGAATATAAATTATGTTGGTGTTTTACCAAGTTTTTTATTGATTATGCATAAATATCTATTTCAAGCTAATTCCATGAATTGATTTTTGTCTATTGAAACTATGCATGATTTGTGCTATGAAAAGAGAAACTATTATGAGCTTTTGTGATGGATTTCAAGATACCCTAAATGAGGGTTTTACTACTATATTGGTGGGTTGATTTGAATTGAGTTTACTCCTCTTGTCTTACTCTTGAGTTGCATGAACAATTATCATGAAGCCACCATGTGATTGATAAAGTTACATGACAAAAATTCTCAAGTTGTTGATGAACTATTACATGATTTACAAGTCAATTGATTTCATGATGATTAAGGGCTTTCATGCATGTAAAATTCATGAAAAGTATCTATGATTTTACAAGTATCAAGTTGAGTATTAGACTTAACACTGATTGAGGCTTAAGATGGGGGCTCAACTCAAGGGTGTCACGACCCAAGCCTAGGGCCTAGACGTGACATGGTGAATGGGGAACCTGAAGGGACCCTAATCAAGCCTCTTAACATATTATTACGCATCGTTAGTCATAGAAGTAACTAAAAAATAATAAATGAATAGAAATAAGGGCATAGGTACTAAGGAAAAACCTTAATTTCATAAAATATCAAGAGAGTCAAAGAGAGGCAAGCTTATAGCTTCATTACATAACTCGTCCAACAACACCTCTAAACATAGAACTTATGGGGCCAAAACATGTAACCGGGCTTAACCTCATAGTCAACGCATACAATAAAAGGAAAGAGAGTCATTATACATAGCATACGATCAAAGACATCGTCCTCGAAGTTGAGGACTCACCAACTTGCTTTGAGAGAAATTGTACTAGCCACGTGGAGGAGGAAGATGATCAAGTGGAGCTGGTTCCTACATGGTAACATCATGTAGGCATAGAGTAAGTGTTAGTACATTTGAATGTATGAAGTATGTAGGATGCAATGCAACAAGAGATAGGCAACATAATTGAAATGCATACTTAGGCAATAAATGAGCATATATCAATATGGCATGCATGAATGATGCTTGAAGTAAAACATGCTTACATAGGACATATTACATGTATGGTAAGTGACCAATATCATAGAGATCAAGGCCTACCACCCCCTTGATGAGGCGATTGAGGTACAAACCCCCCAATGTGGTTGCATAGGGCTACCACCCCCGAGCGAGGCGAATGAGGTACAAACCCCCCCAACATGGTTGCATGGGCCTACTACCCCCCGAGCGATGCAATTGAGGTACAAACCCCCCAATGTGGTTACATGGGCCTACTACCTCCCGATTGAGGCAATTAAGGTATAAACCTCCCCCAACATGGTTGTTCGGGCCTACCACCCTCGAACGAGGCATGGTCAACTTACAACACTATAGATACTATTCATGAAATCGATACATATATATTCCTTACATGATCATAAAGTCATACAAGTCATAGGTCATGCAATGGATCATCAATAGTTCAAGAACACTAACCAGACAATCCATCAATAGTTCAAGAACACTAACCAGACATTTTATCCAATACTTGATGGATGTGTAATGCTAGTGTAAAACCATGTAATTAAATAGTGAAATCATGCAAGAAATCTTGCACTTGGTAATATCACCTTACAAAGTACATAAAAACCCCTCATCAAATCTCAAGATAGATGAAAGATTCATAGCTCAAAACATGCTTAAATAGTCACACTTTTACAAAACCCCAACATAGTTCATAGTCAAATTTATAAGGCAAGACCCATAAGCAAAATCAACTTACAAACATGTAATTTAGATTAAAGGAAAAAAAAGCTTGGGCACCATGGGTGGAATGACCCAATGGTTGAAACCCACATACCTTAGCTCTGGAGAATTCTTTGAAGATGATTTGAATGGAAACTTGAATCTTCAATGAAATCCTTAGATTTGGAATGAGATTTGGACACTTGAATTTTAGGTGAAATATTTGTCAAAGTATTTGAGAGAGTATTAGGGAATATCTTGTATGCTATGAAGGTGAAATATGGCTAAGTATAGATATTTTCACGCATAGGAAGACTTAGGGCCAAGACCCAAAAGTCTTAGACCAAAATGAAAAACTGGAAAAAAAATAACACAATGGTGTGCCCTGGCTGCGTCACACTAGGGGCGACCATTGCTCTCTAGAAATTACATTTTGTGATTTTCAAATTTTGATACGGTTGCTCTAAAATCGGGGTTACACCCATTAACCACTCAATATTTCCTCCTGATCAAGAATATGAAGTCTCATTTTTTATATCACGCATGAATTTTGAGATATATGGAAATTACGATTTCGAGCACATTTTCGAGCACTTTTTGGGATCGTTTCAAAGGGGTCCTTGTATAAATTTTTTAGTGTCTAAACTATGTGCCACCATAGGATTATATATTTTACCCTTACTATACTAGTGGATCCATCTAGTTCATGTTAACATGTTTGGTTTACCTTGGCAAGTAGACCACACTTCGCCGGGGGGTGTCATGCCTGGTCACTTGTACCAAGAAGGGTGTCATGCTTTGGATTCCAAGTTGTAGATGCTTGGTCTATGTCGGTTAAGGTCTCCTCCCATATATATATATATATATATATGATATGCAAGTTAAATATTTTTTACAAGCATATTTTACTACAAGCATTAATCATGCATGCCATATCGAGATTAAATATCCATTGATTATGATTATGTATTTTGAATATATTAGCTTATGTCTTTGTTGCATTGAACCCCACATACTTAGTACATTCAAATGTACTAACACATACTCTATGCCTACATGATGTTACCATGTAGGAATCGAACTCCATTTGATCATCCTCCTCTGCATGGCTAGTACGATTACTCTCAAAGAAAGTTGGTGAGTCCTCAACTCTGAGGACATACTTCTCTTTCGAAGCTCCTTTTGATCATCCTCCTCCACTTGGCTAGTTTGCTTCTCCAAGAAAGCTTTTGCGAGTCCTCAACTCCGAGGACAATATCTACTTTTCTTCATGCTATGATGAGACTTGGTCCTTATGTTGGATACTTATTAATATGAGGGTGAGCTCGGGAAGTGTCTTGTCCCCCACTCTATTCTAAAGTAGAGGCGTTGTTGGATGCTAAGTTTGTACATGCTTTTGAGCTTGACTCTCCTTATGATTTTATGATTATCTAAGACTTTTCTTAGTCCCCCTTTCCTTTTTAAACACATAACTCTTGTTTTTGCCTTATATTGCTTCTGCAATCAAAGATGTGTACATGATATACTTAGAGGCTTGTTTGGGTTGTCTCCAGACTTCTCATTCGCTGTGTCACGTCTAGGCCTAGCCTTGGGTCATGACACCGTCCCAAGGCCCTCCACCTTCTTTCCCTCAAGGACTCAAAAAGAGGGAGGAGGAAGCCAAGTTCAAACACTTTCTCTCTATGCTTAAGCTACTATCCATCAACATCCCCCTTATTGAAGTTTTAGAGAAAATACAGGTTTTGCAAAATATATAAAGGATTTGGTTAGCAAAAAGCACATAGTGAGTCAAGAGCTTTATTAAGAGCTTCAATATTGTAGTGCTATCACTACTAAGTCCTTGGTTCAAAAGCGTGAAGACCAGGTGCTTTCACTGTACCTTGGACTATAGGAGATATAGAGTTCGCTAGGGCATTATTTGATTTGGGTGCAAGTATCAATTTGATGCCTCTTGCAGTTTGCAAGAAGGTTGGTTTGAGTGCCCTCTGCTTCTACTAATATACGGTTGTTTATGACAGATAGAAATGTGAAAAAACCTATGGGGATACTCTATAATGTGTTGGTAAAGTTAAAAAATTCATATTCCCTGTAGATTTTATGATTCTAGGCTGTGAGGTTGATTTTGAGGGTCCAATCATCATGGGAAGGCCATTCCTAGGCACAGGACGGGCTCTAGTGGATATGGAGGTCGGTCAACTCAGGTTTGGAGTGAATGATGAAGAAGTTGTCTTTGATATACGTTAGTCTATGAAGCATCCTAATGAGTTAAAAGTGAGGTTTGGGCAATTGGTGAAGTCTAGTAGCCAATTCGTCTAAGTCATGCCGTGATAATAAATCAGGGGCTACTTGGGAGGCAACCCAAGGAGTTTTGATATTTTAGCTTAGTTTAGTTTTGAGTTTATTTTCAACTTTTGGATTCTTAGGTAGTTGTTTGACTGTGTTTTGATTGCTATTTTTAACATTTGATTTGTTGTATATACGGTGCAAGTGAATTTTATGAAGAATATGCAGGTAAAAGACTAAGGCGACAGATTTTGTTGAGGAATGCATCAGGTACAGTGTCTATGAATGGACTTATTAGTCGTATTACACTTTACGACTCATAAACCCATCTCATAAAGATTTCTATCGAGCATGAACAATGTGGACTCAACCCACTTTACGAGTCATAGATCAAACTACATGTCATGAATGGAGTTCGTGGAACTCAGGTAAGATTCTAAATTTTTCTAAGTATTGAGAGGTCTACGAGACCAAGACTTACGAATCGTAGATCCATCTACAACTTATAGTTGGGGTTTCATAGGCCCAAGCTTAGTAATTTTAATTTTGACCTGGTAAAGGTATAAAAGGGGGGTCAAAACATTTTGACCCCACTTTTGACCAAATTCCTGGGCTCTGATACCAAAATGATGCGAAAGTCAATTTCCCAAATTGATTTTCCTTCTCCTCTATTTCCGATCATATTTTGGCTAGTGTGACCATTTTCCAGTGTGGTTTTTCGGCACCTAGGATTTTGAGTTCAATCATCTTCTCTCTTTTTGTTCTTCAAGTTATTCTTCATTTGTGATAAGTTCTTGACTTAATTTTGATCATTAATTTTCCTTGATTATTAGTTGTTTGAATTGGTGAGCATGTTGGTTCAATGTTTAATCATGAAATTCTTTGTGAATTTGAATGATGAAGGTAAAATTAGGGTTGAATTTAATTGAATTTAATGTTTGAGTCCAGAATTACATGTTTGGCATGATTAAGTACGAAATATTATGCCTATTGAATCATTGTTCATGCTTGATTGGTTGGTATTGCATGATTTGTGATGGTGAGTTGTTGGGTTTTATCATGGGCATACGAATTTGTATGAGTCAAATCAAAATGGTTGAAATGATAAGATATTAATGCTAAATTATTTTCGAGGGGTTGTTCTTATGTTGAAATATTGTGGGTATTGGGTGCTATGTGCTTAATCATGTTTGGATACTTGTATACTTGCTTCGATGGTAGTCGGATAATGTTTAAACCATTTTTAGGGTCTGTGTGATGGACTTAGAAATATCAGGTACCTGGTATTTCTTATTCACGAGTCATAATTTCCCCTCGTAGGAAATTTTAGACACTTGATAATCTAGGTATTTATCAAATGAGACCTTCTATGAGTTGTAGATCACTTTACGACTCATAGATAGGTCTCATAGATCTTTGCCTGTTCTGAATTACTCTATGGAGTTTTATACGAACCCAGTTTATGACTTGTAAACCAATTTATGAGTTGTACCTAGGTCTCATAAACTTTTCCAGTGACCTTTATTGCTCTGAAGCAGTGATCTATGAGAGCACTTTATGACTTATAGTGCTCACTACGACTCGTAAAGGTCCTCTTGTAGAGCCCTTCTGCAACTGATTCAATGATGTTTTTGCTTTTTTTTTTTCTTGATTGTTGGTGCTAATGATGGATCATTTATGTTTATTTTTCAGACACTATGGCCCCAAAAGAAAATCGCTCGAAGATTGAGGCTTTTAGGAGGAAGCTCAAAGATAAGCCTATAGATGACGATAGTTCGGGTAATGATCAGACCCCTTAGCTGAGTGGGTCATTGGAGATATATAATGTCCAGCCTGACCCAGAGATACCTCAACCACAGACTAGAGTTGTTGCCAAGTCTAGGCAGCCTCAGGTTCAAAGTGATAGTCCTTCCTAGTCTGATGAGGAAGGTAGTAAAGAGACGGGGAGTAGCAGGCCCCAGATGACCCTTTCTAAGGAGGAGCAGAGTTCAGAGGGGGACAGAGTGCAGCAGCTGAGGAGACTACCCAGCAGGAGAAGGATGGCCAGACTTAGCCATAAGTGGCGCTTAAGCACGAGGTATGTTTATTACCCCTACTTTTTATATTTTTGCTTGATTTGGTACATTGGGGACAATGCATAAATTTTTTGATGGGGTATGTGTAGTTATAGGCCTTGGTAAAGTTTGAGTAGCTTATGGTCTATAACTATCCCATATTTTAATCCCGAGGTTTTTTTGCCTGTGTTCTTTTTTCTCGTGGATATTTAATTTCTGTTGAACCAACACATTTACGATGTTTAGATAATATGTTTAGCATATAGTACTAATACTTATGACATATTTGATGCTTTTATGTTTTGTTTTGAAAATTGATACCCACCAAAAAAATTTGATTAGTCGTTAAATGGCAACCATGCATGTTTGGGTGTTTGGCAATAGTTGTTCTGATAAGTGAGGGTAATTAAGACATAAAGCATGATTTGTGAGTCTTTTGTGGATAATGTATGCAATGTCATGTGAGTGTGAGCTTATTTGCTAAATTCGTGCATTTTGTGCTAATTTAGAATTTGCCCTGTTACCATAAGGTAGATTGTAGATTAAATAGATTAGGAAGAGATCTTAGGCCTTTATTCTTTAAACTAGTCCACTTTAACCTAAAAATGACCAACCGAATGAAGTTTTATCCCTTTATCCAAATATTTGAGCCTTACATGTACCAATTGTTTCAAAAACACCTAATTAGCATAACCTTGTCTAGTGAAAAATCTTGAAATTGTCCCTGGTCTATCTTTGAGCATTGTGAGCCTCGATTTAGGTAAAACAACCTAAGTTAAGGATGGCTACCAAAAGTTGCCCTGGTTTGGGGAATGGATATTGTGTACTTCAATATAAGGTACAAACCTAAGTTGAAGGTGGCCGATGTAGGGGTAAAGTCACAAAAATAAGGTGGTGAGTTGGGAATGAGGAGAAAAAGAAGAAAATCATGTACCGAGTGTAAGAAAAAGAAAAAGATGCCTTAGATTGAGATTAAAAGCCAAATGAAGTGTAAAAATGAGGAAAAAGCTGAAAATGAGAAGAAAATACCCGAAAAGGCTTGAATGTAGAAATAGGGAGAATAAGTGAAAATATTCGAGTTGGTAAGGTGAAAATGTTGAAAAACGTAGTTCAAGAATGGTTTTAGTCACTATTTTTACAAAATACCATACCAGAGCCCCTGAGCCTACATTACAAGTCTGGAAAGTCCTAAAGTGATCCTAGTCCAGTTAGTTAAAAGTCTGAGTCATGAGTATAGGGGTAAGCCTATGGTATTAGTCATGATGCATGAACATCTTTTGTGAGAGTGAGTGTGTTTGCACAGTCCCAAAGTTAAATTTGAAATCATCATTGAGTGTGGAAAAAATGGGACTTCTTTTGTGAGGGCATTTGCATTGTATTGTTAGCATTTGACTTGTTCAGTGATTGTGGACTGTTGATATTCTCTTGCTTGTCATAGTTGTGTTGTCAAATGCACAAGTGTATTTTGGTTTATTAAATAGCTATCTGATTTTGTTCTAAAAAGTTGGTATGGGTACCAGAGTTTGAATTGTATATGATGTATATCATTGGGTTGAGGTCTGTGTGTTGCTATATTATCAATATAGATTGAGTCGTTGCTTGTGGGCAAATAATAATTTTAAATTAAAGATGTTGATGTGCTATAAAAATACAACACATTGATGCTTAAAACTTAGGATTTTATGTATTTTGAATGCGACATTTATGATTTTTATGTGTTTTTGGTGTTTAGTTTGTAGGAAAGCAGGTTGGCATGATTTTAGGGTGAAATTGCAGACTCTTCTAGTTTTTGATGGTTTACGGGACCCTCTCATAGAGGATTCTACGAGTCATACAGGATTCTATGAGTCGTAGAGTGGGTTTCGTGAAGATTTCTAGTGAAAGATGAGATCTAAAGTTCAGCTATACAAGACCTCTATACGAGTTGTAGATCCTTCTACAAGTCGTATAGAGTGGTTTCGTGAAGAATTACAGTGAAGGACCAGGTGATGCAGATAAATTCTACGAGAGTGCAATACAAGTCATGAATTAGTCTACGACTTGTAAAGTGAATTCGTATAGTGAAGTTCAAGATCTCAAAAGCTGAATATGAGACCCTGATTACGACTGTGCATTAGTTTATGAGTCGTAAATGTCTACCGTAGAAAGTCACCAACCAATTTTTCTAATTTTAAAGGACTTATCTGTAAATACTATAAATAGCAATTTTTAGGTCATTATTCATGGGAGTACAGTAGAGAATCTCATTAGAAAGTACTTTTAGGGTTTTGTACTTGGAGACTTCAATCTTGGAGGAGAATACACTTGTGCATCATTGTATCTTCAAATCTGGGAGGACTCAATATATTTTGGATTTCTTTGTTCTTTAATTCAATTGGATAAGTGATTAATTATGATTTCTCAATTCATGATTTCTTCATCTACCCATAGCATGAGTAGCTAAATCCACAACTTGGGGTTGTGGAAACCACGAAGATCTAACCAAATAATCCCGGATAATTTTCAATTCTTCGAATGGGTACTTACATGTAATCAATTCTCTTCATTTTGCATGTTTTCTAGTGGTGGCCAACATTAGAACTTTCCTAGTATTACCTTCCTGATCCAGGTGGTAATGAATAGGAAAAGAGATTAATTAACAGGATTTGATGATGTGTTCTTGTCTTATCAACCAAACTAGACCAAGGGGAGGTTGACTGGGACTATATGTAATGGTTAGTATTGCACACTATGGAGATGGGCCAAATCACATAGTGAAATTCGCCTCTCACCTTTGACCAAAGGGCTTGGTGAACTTAAATTATCTTTCTACATGCTATACTCTAGTCGAGAATTGGGTTATATGGAGTGATTGAGTTAGTGAATCACGGGGAACACAATTCCCAAGTTTCTTTCCATTATTTATTGTCCCTTTTCTTTAGATAATTTAGTTTATTTTCTTGTTGAACATTGCAAATGCCACTTCGAGGAACTGAGTTGCTAATTACTTGAATTACGTATTGGTGAATTCGTTGTGAGTCACTGTATTCTCTGTGAAATTCGACCCTAACCTTAATTAGGTTTTATATTTAACAACAATCGCTTTATCATCCAAAAGAGAGGTGCAACTTGGGCGTGATCAGCAGCCTCAAGTATATTTTCTCTCATCCTAATTTAAACATGAGGCAGCATAGGTGGTTAGAGTTGCTAAAAAACTATGATATCTCTATTTTTCATCACCCTAGCAAGGCTAATGTAGTGGCTGATGCTTTAAGCCGGAAGCCTTTTAGCATGGATAGTTTGGCATTTCTTAAGGAGGAGGAGCGACCTTTAGCTTTGGAGGTTCAATCTTTGGCCAGACAGTTGATTAGACTTGACATTTCCCCATCTCAAAGTATGTTAGCCTCTATTGAGGCTAGATCTACCCTGATGTATCAGATTCATGCTCACCAGTTTGATGATGATAAATTATGTGTGATTCAGGACAAAGTGTTAAGAGGTAAAGCTAAGTTAGCTTTTCTTGATTCTGAGGAAGTATTAAGGATTAATGGGCTCATTTGTGTGGCTAAGATAGGTGATTGGGTTTTCTTGATCTTGGAGGAGGCTCATTGCGCTAAGTGTTTCATTCATCCAAGTGTGACAAAAATGTTAATGACGTGAGGCAACATTATTGGTGGTGTGGGATGAAAAGAGACATTGTAGAGTTTGTGGCTAAGTGTTTGAATTGCCAGCAGGTTAAGTTTGAACATCAAAAGTCAGGAGGTTCAATGCAGAGAATGCCTATTCTCGAGTGAAAGTAGGAGCGTATTACTATGGATTTTATTACTGGATTACCCGTGACATTAGGTAAGTTTGACTCAGTTTAGGTGATTCTAGAAAGTTTGACCAAATTAGCTCACTTCATTCCGGTGAGGATAGCCATAGTGCGTAGCAGTTAGCTAAGATCTATATACATGAGATTGTAAAATTGCATAGGGTGCCTATCTCTATTGTGTCAGATCAAGGTTCGGCGATTACCTCTCACTTTTGGAAGGCATTATAGCATTGTTTGGGTACACAATTAGACATGAGCTCACCATTTTATCCCCAGACCAATAGTCAGTCCGAACAGACTATTTAGGTTTTGAAGGACTTGCTTAGAGTTTGTGTGATTGATTTTGGTGCCCGGTGGGACCAACAATTGCCCTTAGCGCAATTTGCTTATAATAATAATTATCACTCCAGTATTTAGATGGCACTATTTGAGGCATTGTACGGAAATATATGTCAGTCACCTATAAGGTGGTTCGACTTAATCATTGTTGATGCATTAGACACTGATTTTCTTAGAGATGCTATGGAACAAGTACGCCTGATCCAGAGTCAATAGTCGACAGGCCAGAGTCGGCAAAAGAGTTATACTGATAGAAGAGTTCATCCTTTAGAATGTATGGTGGGCGATCATGTGTGGTTGAAGATATCACCCATGAAGGGTATAATGATATTCAGAAAGAAGGGCAAGCTTAGCCCAAGGTTTATTGACCTGTTTGAGATTATGAGGAGAGTAGGTACGGTGGCTTATGAGTTGTCTTTGCCTCCTATATCGTCAGCTATCCATCCAATATTCTATGTCTCTATGGTTCGGAAATACTTAACAAATGTGTCCCATTTTATTTCACATATTGCATAGAGTTGAGTCCAGATTTAACTTATAAGGAGGAGGTGATAGCCATTCTAGATTGGTAGGTTCATTGACTCAGAACTAAGGAGATTTCTTTATTTAAGGTTCAATGGCGATATCTCCTATTGAGAAGGCAACTTGGGAAGCAGAGTTCGACATGCGCGCTAAATACCCGCATCTCTTTGAAGCTTTAGGTACTTTCTTATACCCTATGTTCGAGGAAGAATATGATTTTTAGTGGTGGATTATGTAATGACCTGTTAGGTTATTTAGATGACTTTTTATTTTTATCAAATAACCTCCTCGTAAATAATAAATGGGTGTTATTGAAATCCTTGTGACATATTACAAGATACTGTATTTTATTTTCTAGGAAAACATCTCCACTTCCAACAAACATACCATTACTTTAAATTGCAGAGATTCATATTCTATCCCTAACCTTTTTAATTCAGAAGTGCAACTTGCTGTATTAGTATGGTCATTTGTCAATTACTTAAATAAAGATTAAAAAAAAAGATGCACCACACTTTGTCTCATAATTTTATAAGTAAGTGCACTATGGTTGTGTCACCACTTTCTTTTTCCCCTTAAAAGAAGAATTTGATATCTAGGTAATCCCAGCACTAGTGCTTCATACTTGCATAGGAATGGGGAGTATATAGTGGTAAGGTGCCAAGGAATTCAATGTAAAGATTTTTTCTATTCCTATATTGTTAACATTATACTACAAGTATGTTACAAATAATATGTATTGATGTATGCTTCAATGAAGTTTTCCACAACACTACTATAAAATTTATATACATCATTTTTACCACTTTTATATTTCACCATATGCAGACGATATATTTATATTTACATGTTATAACATACTATAGATGTTTATTATAATATTACAACAATTTTGTAAAACACAAAATCTAAAGATCGAACCTTATTTCAAACTACAAAAACCTTACTACTTTTACAAATATATAAAATATTTGTGTTGTTTATAATAACATATACATAAGAACAAATTATGTCAAATTTATTAACTAATTTTATTTTTTTATTGTCTTATAAAGAATTATAAGCATGTCTTTTTATTTATACAGCTATTATATATACACTATTTATGTGGTTCCGGCATTGAGGTAGGTTTGACTATCCTTCTTTGAGATTGGAATTGAGTTATTGAATATTCGTATGTTACAATTTATGGATTGGGATCGTATCATGTGTTGGGTTGGAAATTATATTGTGATATTAGTGTGAGAGCTTTAATTGTCTATTTGTTTGCTTTGAGAGCATGTGAATCATAGATTGAGGATATTGTGAATATGACATGTTGAGAAATGGAGATAATTGTGATATGATATTGAGGATCATAGTTTACTTGAGAAAAAAAAAAGTTACTAAAATGTGGTGGAGTATTTTAAAGAGAATTGTATCTCAATATGTATAAAAGAGGGTGAATATTATAATTGCTAAACTTTGAGAACTTTGACATTTATTGTGCTTATTGAGAGAAATATTGCTTCTATAATTGTGTCTTGATTGCATTCATCCTCATACTACATGTCATGATATATTGAGAAATTGTGTATTATGAAAATACTTTTCGAAACCCTTGACCACGTATTAGGTGGCAAGGCAACTAATACATTGTGATTCTTATCATGAGTCCTTGACCACGAGTTAGGTGGCGAGATAGTTGATACATAGAGATTCTTATCATGAGTCCTTGACCATGAGCTAGGTGGCAAAGTAGTTGATATATTGTGATTGAGGTATATGACCTGCAAGGTCCCCATGGGTCCCCTTAGTCTATGGAGTGTTAGCTCAACGGGGGTGTATACGACAGGTTGTGCGACAGTCTTGATTCCACTTTGCATTAAATTGCATACCATACCATTGTATTACTTATGGTTATTTTGGATTGACTTAATTGAGATTATATGTTTACTTTATTCACGTCATTTTATATAAATTTGCGGCACCGATACCAGATTGATTTTGCTATTGTAGGTGGAAATGTTCCTAGATTATTTCATAATTTATTCAATTTCTGATTCCCAATCGGTTAAACTTGCTAGAATATTTATGTGTACTCACCCCTACTTCTTTCTCCCCACCACAGATTCTCATCAGGATTATCCACGTAGTAGTTGATTTGCTCATGTTGTTGGTTCATACCAGATTTTGTGGTGAGACTCAGGGCTTCGAGTTTCCGTTGGACTCTATCTTAATTGTTTAGTATTTATTTTTATTCAAAGACTGAGATGTACTTATTTTACTAGTTCATATATTAGATATTTTTTACACTCGTGAAACCAGATTCTGGGATATTTGTGGTGACTATTTATCTATTGGTGTTTTATCCATCCAGTGTACTTTTATGTTGAGTTTGGAATTAAGAAGCCTTTAGTCATGACCCTATTTTGGGTCGTGAGATTATGTCATTTGGAAGGTAAAAATGAAAGATCTTCTTTATGTTAAGAATTTCTATCATCCAGTCTTTACCACTGTAAAGCCTGAAAATAAAATAGATGAAGAATGAAATCTGTTGCATAGACAGCTCTGTGAATTTATTAAACAGTGGATTGGCGATAATGTGTTGAACCATAATTTGGAGAAACACATACTCGAACCCTATGGGAACATCTCGAAAGCTTGTATGGTCGGAAGTCTGGGAACAATAAAATGTTCTTAACAAAGCAAATATTGAGTTTAAAATATATTGATGGTTCTCCGATAACAGATCACCTGAGTAACTTTCAGGGGATCATGAACCAGTTATATGCTATGAGCATTAAATTTGATGAAGAAATTCAAGGCTTGCTTCTAATTGGTTCCCTACCAGATTCTTGGGAAACATTTAGAATGTCATTGTCAAATTCTACTCCAGATGGTGTGATCTCTATGGATTTTTCCAAGAGTAGTGTCTTAAACGAAGAGATGAGAATAAAATCTCAAGGTATCTTATTCATCAAATGTCTTAGTGACTGGCCATAGAGGGAGAAACAAAAATCATGGTTCTCAGAATAGAGAACACAACAGGAGCAAATCCAGAGGAAAACTATTGAGTACTATCATTATGGTATGAAAGTTCACACAAAGAAGTTCTGTTGGAAATTAAAGAGGGAGAATAAAAAAAAGAAGAAAATAAAGAAGATGGCAATGAAAATTACCTAGCCACCATCACCACCGAAGATCTTATTACCATTCTTGATGCGGATCTAATCAATTTTTCTTGTGATAAGTCAAGTTGGGTTGTGAAAACTAGTGTCGCATCTTATGTGATATCAAGGAAAGATTTTTTTCTCTTCCTATACACCTGGTGATTTTGGAACCTTGAGTATGGGTAATGAGACTGTATCTAAGGTGGTTGACATTGGTATAATTTGTTTAGAAACTAGTGTTGAAACTAAACTAGTTTTAAATAGTGTGAAACATACATCTTATGTTCGTCTGCACCTAATTTCTTTTGGTGTATTAGATGATGAAGAATATGTTAGTACCAATGATGGAGGAAAATGAAAACTCATTAAGGGTTCCTTAGTTATGGCTCATAGCGTCAAACGGCGTGGTCTATACTTGACTACAGCTTCTACTTGCACCAATATGGTAAATGTAGTTGAGGACGATAATTCTTCAACGTTATTGCACAAGAGACTTAACCACATTAGTGAGGAAGGACTTAATGTTCCAGCCAAGAAGAAATTGTTGTCAGATTTCAAAAGTGCTAAATTAGACAAAGACTTTGGGTGGTGCACTCTACTTTATCAGTTTCATTGATGACTGCTCGAGAAAATTTTAGATCTATGTCTTGAAGACTAAAGACCAAGTATTAGGTGTCTTTAAGCACTTTTAAGCTTCAGTTGAAAGAGAAACTGGAAAGAAACTTAAATGTATTCATACTATTAATGGTGCTGAATATTGTGGACCCTTTGACAAATACTGCAATCATCAAGGTATTAGACACCAGAAGACTTCTCCTAAGACTCCTAAATTTAATAGTTTGATAGAGAGAATGAATGAGGCCTTGTTAGAAAGAGTTAGATGTTTGCTTTCTGAAGCAAAGTTACCAAACTCCTTTTGGGGGAGACTTTATTGACTGTTGCATATGTGATTAATCTATCTCCTATCGTATCTTAGCAAAGTGATGTCTCAAACAAAGTTTGGTATTGTAAGGAGGTTTCCTGTGACCATCTGATAGTGTTTGATTGCAAAACGTTTGTACCTATGCCAAAAGATGAGAGGTCAAACGTAGATGCCAAGACAAGGCAATGTATCTTCATTGGATATGGCCTTGATGAATTTGGTTACAGGGCATATGATCTAATTGAAAAGAAGCTTGTGAGAAGTCACAATATCGTCTTCGTGGAGAATCAAACTATTGAAGACATTAAGAAAGTAGAGAAGTAAGAATCCTCTAATTCTGATGGCGCGGTTTATCTTGATCAAGTTCCTCATGCAAGTGTGCATGATGTTGGTGGGATCGATGATCATGAAGATGCCTAGGATCATGTTCAGGAACAATATGTTGATGTTGATAATAACTATAATATTGCTATTGATGATCCTCCTCCTCATGAAGTTGTAGACGAATCAAATATTCCTCTCAGGAGGTCCACAAGACAATGTGTTCCCTAATCTTGTTATCCACAAAATGAACATATGCTACTCACTGACGAGGGAGAACCTAAATGTTATGAGGAGGCTATGGAATATAAACACAGGGATAAATTAGTAGAAGCCATGCAAAGATGAGATGGAATCTTTGCATGAGAACCATACTTATAAGTTGGTGAAATTGCCTCAAGGCATGACAACTTTAAAAAATAAGTGGGTATTCAAAATTAAAATTGAAGAACACAATCAAAAGACTAGATACAAAGCTAGATTGGTTGTTAAGGGATTCAATTAAAGAAAGCATATTGACTTAGACAAAATATTCTCACCTGTCGTTAAATTGTCCTCCATTCAAAACATTCTTGGTTTGACCGCTAGTCTAAATTTAGAGATTGAGCAAATGGATGTGAAGACGACTTTTCTTCATGGTGACCTAGAAGAGGAGATTTATATGGAACAACTTGAGGGCTTCAAAGTGAATGGTAAAGAAAATTTTGTGTGCAAACTCAAAAATAGTCTTTATGGCCTTAAGCAAGCTCCTAGCCAATGGTACAAGAAGTTTGATTTTGTTATGGGGGAGCAAGGCTACAAGAAGACTTCCTCAAACTATTGTGTATTTGTACAAATATAAAATTCTATTGTTGTATATGGATGATATATTGATTGTGGGCAAGGATATTTCCAAAATTGACAAGCTGAAGAATGAGTTGTGTAAGTTTTTTTCTATGGAAGACTTGTGTCATGCCAAACAAATTTTGGGCATGAGGATCAATCATATGATAGATTAAAGGCATATCTATTTGTCACAAAAGAAGTACTTTGAATGTGTACTGGAGGGACTTCAATATGAAGAATATTAAGTCTATTCATACACCCCTTAATAGTCATAAAAAGCTGAGCAAGAAGATCTGAACAACAACAAGGGAGGAAAAAGAAAGTATGATGGAAATTCCATATTCCTCTGTCATTGAAAGTCTAATGTATGCAATGGTCTGCACTAGACCTGATATTATATTTCTCATGCAATTGGTGTTGTCAGCAGTTTTTTTGATAATCCTAGAAAAGACCATTGGGAAGCTGTGAAGTCGATACTCAGGTATCTAAAAGGAAGCTCAGATATATACTTATGTTTTGGAGGTTCTAGTCCAATCTTGAAGGGTTATACAGATGTTGATATGGCAGGTGATCTTGATAACATAAAATCCACTACTGAATATTTGTTTACTTTTCCAGGGGGAGCTATATCATGGCAGTCAAAGTTACAAAAGTGTGTTGCATTATCTACAACTAGAGCTGAGTATATAGTAGCTATTGAAGCTAGCAAAGAGATGACATGACCTAAACAATTCCTTCAAGAGCTTGGGCTGCAGTAGATCGAGTATGTCATCTATTGTGATAGTTATAGTGTGATAGACTTGAGTAAGAACTTAATGTACTACGCAAGGATGAAACACATAATTATAGGGTACTACTGGATTCGAGAAAAGATAGAGGGCAAATTTTTACAGGTTGAAAAGATCTCTACAAATGAGAATCATATAGATATGCTGACCAAGGTTGTGACAAGAGACAAGTTTGAATTGTGCAAAGAACTTGTCCGCATGAGCTCTCTCTGAAAAGAGGGAGGTACCTTCTTCCAGTGAATGGGTCTGGAGGGGAAGATTGATGGGGTCCATACCCATTTTTGTCAATAAAAGAAAAAAGCAAATTGATGTATAGGTGCATACCCATTTTGTCAAAAAAAAAAAAGAAAAAAAGCAATTTGGTCAGCAATTTGCAATTACAAATTGCAACGCAAGTCCTCTTCTCTAATTGGCCAAGAGAAAAGGTGGACATCAATTCTTTCACTATAAATAGAAAGTTTTTGTTCTCTTATTAGATACACCAACACAGAGAGAAAAATAGTCTGTGAAGAAAAATAGAATGTGAGCAATATTTTTAGTAAGATGGAAAATATAAAAAGGGTATTTCTTTTGTGTGTGTAGAAGTTTTTTTTAGTATTGTACTTATGCCTACACGGTGAAAAATTCATTACTAAAGTGATATCAATTGCTCCTCTTGGCCCGTGAGTTTTTCCTTATTTAAATGGGTGTCCACGTAAAATTTTAGTGTCATTATTGTTCCATTTTATTCCTATTATTTTTATCATATACTTTTGTGTTTGTCCGCCTTTTTTTCCAACATGTTAGATGTATTTATAGAAGAAGGACACGTCTTAGTTCAATTCAAAACTAAAATAGAAGAGTCCCAAGTCATGTAAAATTTTGAATAGTGCTTCTCTTCATTTTTTTCAAGTTCCTTCTTAGATTGGGAACAATGGCTTAGATTTAACAGACTAAAGCAAAATCATGAATATGGACGTGTATGACCATTCTTGAAATGGTAAAAGTAGATGACTACTGTGCATTCACATGATTGTTGTTCCACAAATGCTTCTGAAGAAGCTCAAAATACTAAAACTTTTCATAAAGTTTAGGAGAAGATGTTGGAATTAGTTGGCCTACTTCAAATGCAATAAAGGCTTGTGGAAGGAAAGAAATTTCTGTATGCAGATTCCAAGGAATACCTCTTTCACCTTTGATGAGTTATATGGTTAGGTTATTGCTTAGTGCCTGCACTAGTTTGAACAACATCTAGTGTTCAAAGATTTTGGCACTCGACAAAGTTCATACCTTTAATTGTTTTCTTTTCTCTTAATCTATTCAGAATTCAAGGAACATATGAGCACGTCGTAGAACTACAGATTATGTAATAGGAATTTTTGGTGAATGCCAAATTTGTAACAGACTAACCACAACAGAGAAGTAGTTTTAAAGCAATTTTGTGCATAAACAGATGGGTTAGGGCATACTTGTACTTTTTTCGTAGAAGGTGGATGTTTGATCGAATAGGCTATCTTCGTTGGATGTCTTTTAAAAGAGTGAAAAGATAAGTTTGCATCTATTCTGAAATTAGACAGATGCTTGCATCTATGCGGAGTTTGAGAGTTGGAAGCGACGCTTTGCGCCAAAGAGTTTGTAACACAAGGTTTGGAATTAGAGGGATGCTGGCATCTATTCAAAGTTTGAGCATTGGAAGTGACGTTTTGCGGCAAAGAGTTTGCAGCGTAAGGTTGTAGAAGTACTCGAATTGTCTAAATTACTGCCATATGCTAGTGAGAATGCAATTAATCTAATCAATTGGCTTTGTTTGTGGGATCCATGCACGAGGCCAACAGCGATGCAAGTTTTTCAGCAACATTTCTTTCAGAGTTGCGTTTAGGGGAAATGTTTTCAAAACAGGAACTAAAGGGATAAGAATGTTGAAGGGATGCAATGTTTCCTTGAGCGAATTTACCCAAAAGGGTTGTGTTTCGGGGTAAATGTGTAATTAGGCTTAGGTTGGTTAATTAAGTACGGGGTATTTTAGTAATTTAACTTTAAGATTTTCTAAGTTCATATTTTTATAATAACTAGCTTAGCTTACGTGCATTGCACGTGTGCATCACGTCAAATCAGTAATCACTATAACATACATAATAAGAGTTTAACTACAATAAAAAAAAACATCAAACACGTTCATCATAAAATTGTAAGATTTTATTAAAGAAAAAAATAGTGTGTTAGTTAAAAATTTTGTCTATAATTCTGGACCAAAATTTAGGATTCTATTAAAATAAAAATTAGTGTGCTATTAGAAATATTTTGTCTATATTTTTGGACTTCTTTTGACTGATATGTTTTTTAATAGAAGGTAAAGTTAAGAAGAAAGAGAAGAAGTTGAAAAGTACAAATAATTCAGCCATTGAAATAAAATAAGGTAAATTTTATAGTCACAGATATTATATTTCATGTATAGTTCAAATAAGAAATGATCCAATAAGTAAATCTTTAGATGACTTCTTTTAAAAAAAATAAAAAAAAAAGAAGGAACATGCAACTATACAACACATCAATGGGAAGAAAAATAATTTGGTCAAAATCTAAGCAAATAAAAGTTAAAAAAAATTGAAGCAAATTTACTTGCTATTTGTGATACCACAAAGGGTAACATAATGAACAATCTGTTTGTGTTTCAACAATTTCACTTCAAGACATTGTACAAATTTAGTGTGGGTCCTATGACATCTTAAAAGAATATCAAATGAATATTGATTCACCATTGAGAACATTAACCCCAGAAAAGAAGAATATTATGAAGAGAAACGTGAGGATATTAGAAGAAAATTGAGAATGTACATACAAAAAAGTAATTCAACAATAAAAAGTTAATTGAGAAACTCTTCTCATAGGGAAAGAGCAGTAACTGAATCAATGGGAATCACTATATATATACATAATCGTGTGATATAGTATCGCCTTGAAATCGAATACCTATAAAAAAAAAGTAATAAAACATAAGGCAACCAAAAAACAAAAGAAATTATATATTTATCATCGGAAAGATACTAATCTTCAATAAAACAATCACAACACAAGAATTACTACATAAATTCACAGATTGTACAGTAAATAAACTTATCAATAGAAGAAACATATGCTATACTAAATAAAGTACACATTTCGGTCCAAAGTTTCATGATAAATTATAGTTCTAATGTAATATTTAAGAAAGTAACTGTGTAATATAAACAAACTTGAGAATCAAATTGAAGTTTGCGTGAAAGCGTAAAATAAGAAGATGGAAGTCGAATTGTCGATTGTTGAATGATTGATGAATCAAAAGTTGAAATTAAAATGTTTTTATAGAAGTAGAGAAGTCATAAATCAAAAAGAAAAAAATAATATTTTATTATATTTAGAGCAAAACCTTTCCTCGTATAATTAGGATTCATGGTGAAATTAGAAGAACTTTTATCGAAACATGATAAATTATTTTCAAACAATTAATACGTTCTCATTTTTTAAAAATATTAAAAAAATTACGTTCTCCCCTTAAAAAAATATTTTTTAAAAATTATTATTTGAAAAAAATACTAATCTCCACTTTTCTCCTTAAAATAATAAAACTTTTTTAAAACTAAAGACCATGAAAACGTTTTCCTTTTTCCATAAAAATAAGAATGTTTTCTTTTTCCATTAAAATAAAGAAACAAATTTTTCTAACTAAAGGTCTTTTCACCGCTTTCACGTTTTCCATTAAAAAAACAAAGAGTTTTTTTTAATTATAGTTTCCATTAGTACTTTTTTTCTTTTTCCTTTAAAAAAAAATTTTAGTAATTATTATTTGAAATTTTTTGGTGCTATTTTAATTGAAAAAAGATTCTTTGTATAGGAATTTCACTATAATAAGAAAATCTTTTTTATTTACTTTTTATTGTATTTAATATTATTCAAATAGTTTTAAAAATATGATGAAAAGACGATTTTGTCTAAAAAGAGGTCTTTTAATGAAGGGCAAAATGTTCAAACAACATTATTAAGGACTTTCAGACT
>DF359777.1:0-31724 GCA_000787875.1 Solanum virginianum
AGTCCTCCCCTGCATTTGGATGATGTCTTTTATTTCTTTTCTTTATGCTTTGGGTCGTTCTGAGTTTGTGGTAGTCATGACCTGTCGTGGTACCATCCTAGATTGTTAGCTATAGAGGCTTCACAGATATAGAGAGATGATGGGTTGATGTTGGGGGTTCTTTTCCCCTTTCCTTTTCTAAACTGAGTTTTCTTTACATTCTATGACATTTGATGGATATTGATGACTAGTTTTGTGGCCTATGACCCATGTTTCTTTGATGGAAACGTTACACCTCTATTAGAATAGAAATTCATAAAAATTTCAGAATTAAATAGGTCGGCGGATAAAAAGATTTAGCAATAGCTTGTTGGAACCCCAGAGTTTTTACTTGATCAGGATAGAGTGCCTGCTGATATGCATTTTTATGTCTTTCGCGAATCTTACTGAAAGAACGAATGTAATGAGGCCAGGTGATTTGCTTGGAGACTAGCAATAGTCTCTAAGTGTCAGTTACGCCTAGGGTACCCTCTCGGAGCGTAACATCTCTTCCCCCATTTTCCATTAACATTTCATTTCAACACTATTTGAATCATTCTAAGCATATTTACTGAAATTGGAGGGAACTTAACAATCAAGTTTAAGAAAACTATTCCCTCCGTCTTATTTTATGTGACACCTTTTGATTTGATACGTCATTTAAAAAAAAGAAGACTTTGAAAACTAGTGGTCTAAAATCATTCTTAGATATTTGTGTGGTTGAAAATCATTTCATTAAGGGTAAAAGCAAAATTTTAAGGTTAAATTATTTTCAATTAAAGTAAGATATCATTTTTTTTGGGACGGAACAAAAAAAATATGGCGACATAAAATAGGAGATAGGAAATAATTTTTTACAAAATTTGTTTTAGGAAAGGATGGAATTTATGTGTCCCCATTTAGCTGTCAAAAATAAAGAGTAGGGCTTTATCTAGCTTTGGGCATTTGTCTCCTAAAAAGTTCACAGTACCATGCACTTCATGTTATGCATAAAGCCATAAATTAATAAACGTTGTATTACTAATTGTCAGATTAGTCAAGAAGAAGAAAAAATAAATAAACAAATAAGATATCTATAAGTACTAGGCTATTGATAAAATTCCAAATTACTAATTAGGTAGGTGGTGAATGAGGAGGACCAAAATTGTTAATGATTTGATTGATTCAAAACTGTTTTCAACTATTTCCTGAGACTTCGTCTATCCTTATCGACTACCTGCGATAATAAAAAATACTTCCTCCGTTTACTTTTAATGTTTTAAATTTTTTTAATTTAAGTTTTATTTTTATTTATTATTTTTGATAAATCAAGATATGATAATTTTTTTTATATATTCTCAATTTATTATTATTGAATTAATGACTTTAAAAAATATAGTGAGTGAATCTTATCAATTAATAGGGATAAAATGGTAAACTTATAATATCAAATACTCCATGCGTCTCATTTCATGTGACACCCTTTTTTTTTTATCCGTCTAAAAAGAATGTCACTTTACTCAAATTGAAAACAATTTACTTTTAAAATTTCTCTTTTACTCTTACTGAATTGATTCTCAGTCACACAGATATCTAATATGATTTTAAACCACAAGTTTCAAAAGTCTTCATTTTTTCTTAAACGTCGTGTCAAGTCAAAGGGTGCCACATAAAATGGGATGAAAGGAGTAATTATTTTCTTAATAAATGTGTCCAATCAAAATTCGATAACTAAAAGTGAACAAAGGGAGTATTACTTTATCTGGTCTTTTTTATATGGAAATAGTTTAAAATAATATGTGTCATTTTTTAAAATTATTTTTTTTCTTTCGTTATTCCGTTGATATCCATTATACTATTATATAAGTATGAATAAACAGTTACCTCACGATTGACATACCTGCTCCAACTGTCTGCTTAAGCAAACAACAGAAAACTACCCATTGTCGAATTGCATGACCCCTCATCTAATAGCTTAATTTATAGTATGCAATTAAAAAATTAAAATATTTTTTTATTTAATTATGTCATCAATATTATCTTTAAACATGCACCGATAGATTTCAATCTTTTACATTAAATTTTTTTGATAATGCCTGAAATAACATTCAACGACACAGATCTTCGAGATCATACCTTAAAATTTGTTACATTTAAATTTTGCCAATGAAAACGGAATCAAAAGTTTGAGATGACTATATGTCCAGCAGGACCATTCTTCCAAATCAACCTTATAATAATAGATAACAGTAAAACTCAACTTTATAATAATATATTTGCTTATTATATGATACCATGTTAGATTTGTTCTCTTAAAAGCTTGAAGTTATTATTATTAAAAGAGTACATTTGGTGACATCGTCTCTGAAGTTTGAACTGAAGGGAAATTAAGGGATGTAAGATTAAAAAACTTTAAAATTTATCATCGTTTTATGAGTTTCGTTCTAAAATTACTCATTCTCTCTAGAAATTGAATGATCAAATAAGTTTGAAAAAATAAAGTTCTTTTAAAATTTTTAATGATCATAAATTAAAGTCATATTAAATATATCAAATATTCTTTACTCTTCTGATCTTAAATATATCATGTGAAAAAATAAAATTAAAGTATTATCAATTTTCTTTGAAACAGACTAAAAAGAGGGAACCATTTTTTTTAAAAAAAATATATATTTGCAAAACCTCTTAAATTATCATAAATTCATTTACTCTCAGAAGGAATATGATATGTTACGTGAATATAACACTCAAAAATCTAAATAAAGAATTTTCGATAATCGTACACGTGAAATTTTTTTGATTGTATAGGTTAAACTCCCTTATCCTCTTAAATTATTACAACTCAACAAATTTCGTACATAATTTTTTTTTTGTCAAACTATAAAATTATATTTTCATTCAACCAAATTAGCATAGATACATCGCTAGTTCTTTATGGACTTTAGAACTAGTTCTCATGATTAGCTAACTATATATAAGACTCTTCACAAAGATTACTTAAACAGGGTAAGCATCAAAATGATCAAGAATTAGCTTTCATTTAGGACAGAATTGTCCTTTTGTATGTAGTTGAAGACAAATTTCCCTCGAACTTTTGTTAGCAAGTGTGCAATTTTGCAAGAAACGTCTTGAATTTCTTTCATCCCAGATATGATAGACATTTGTTGCGTACAACCATCCCAAAATTTCAGTGTGTGGTTCACTATTATGTGCTTTTCTCGACACACATTGTAGTTCATTCTCCCAACTCCCTACTCGTCTAGACCTTTTTATCCATGTCAAGAGTGAGCCCCATATCTTGGTGGAGTATTCGCATTCAAAAAACAGATGTGAGAGTAACTTTGTTGATCCTGTATTACACAATATGCAGCCAGCAGGTACAAGTATACCCCATTTGTTTAGTCTTTCAATTGTAGCGAGTCTCTGATGGATAGCTAGCTACAAAATGAACTGATGTCTAGGCAATTGTCATGTCTCGGGAGGGTACCCTTGGCGTGGGTGGCATGCGAAGACTATTGCTAGCCTCTGAGCGAACCACTTGGCCTCATTATTACATCGTACTCAACAACGGAAGAAAATAACTCAAATAGATACAATATTATTAATGAAAACTCGCCCAAAATTTCAAAGGACAAGGTTTTGAAATTATACAATACTTTTAACAAATCACTCACTCAATGTTTATAAAACCTCTACTCAACAATCCAAACGGTGCCATGACAAGTCATAGATACATAAAATAAAATAACACTCAATAAAAGATAGAAGATAAAAAAGGGCTTCTCCGAAATGTAAGGAGAGCTCACCAACTCTGAAGTGGACGATCCGAATCTCAGCTGTGCGCGCCCTGAAGTCCTTTATCTCCAGTATCTGCATCATGAAGAAGAAGAAGTCTGCCTCATATGGGGTCATCTAAATACTCAAATGGAAGTTATTGTTATTGTAAGAAAACTCTATTCGAGGCAAGTGGTCATCCCAATTACCTTTAAAATCAATAGTAACAATCATGTAACTTGTCATGCTCGACACAATTCAAACGAATATTTGGACTCTTTTAACCTTACTCATCATGTTATGTAAACAAGTTTATAATGTAACAGTTTTTCATGTTCAGCTACTCAAGTATTCTCAATTCGTCATATTAATAAAGAAACAAAATTATCAAGGCGTGTTATGTAAACAAATTTATAATGTAACATGTTTTCATGTTCAGCTACTCAAGTATTCTCAATTCGTCATATTAACCTCAACTTAACTTCATATAAACTCATTTCACATAGAACATAAATCTCAAGACATAATGTAATTTCAAGTAGTAAAATCCTCATATAATAGCAAGAGAATAAATAAACTTCCTCATCAATAACTTCTTTTAAATCTCTAACTCAAGTAAATAAAGTGACATGTAGGGTCTTTCGATTTAATTTTTATGCATCAAGATAAATTCATCACTCATTATAAATAATATTCTCATAATTAAGTACTTAAAAGTACACGAAAATAAACTCATTTATATAAAATATTTTATTATAAAAGATTTAAAAAATAGGAGCAACTTAAAAGAATAAAATTGTTGAAGCTCTACACAATAAAACAACTTCCTTCAGTTAATAAAAACTCTCAAATAATACTAAGCACTCTATTTTATTTCTCACGATTTTCTTCTTGTTTGCTCGTTTTTTCTCTGTCTAATAATTGAGCAAAATGAGCTCTTTATATAGAGGAAAAAATGTGCCTCTTCAAAGCTCAAAGGAGCCGAAAATGCCCCTTCAATTGCTCAAAGGAGAAGAGAGACAAATATGCATTAGAAGAAAAAGTAATTTTAGAAAAATGTATAAAGGAGCAATAAGGATATGGAATGTTGTATCAGTTCTCATTAAAAACTAGTGGACGAAAAATAGGTAGAAATTAAATTAAACAATAATTTAAATATTAAAAAAATGCACCTACAATCCCTCAATCATTTTTTTTAATATTATAGAGAGTATATCAGCTGAGGGAAGACTATTATGCATAATGAAGATGTGCTCTACATTGAACCTCCACTTAGTGAAACAATAAATTTTACTCCAGAGTTGTAGTGGTCTCAGACTTGAACTAATTAATTTGCATACTTCCCCTTTTTAAAATACTCCTTACACTATTCCAACTCAAGTAGACAAAATTTTGGGGTTGTTACATTATCTCCCCCTTGGGATCATTCGTCCTCGAATGAAAAGAATATAGGTTAAGGCACGAATCCTCTCATGGACTCTAACAATTAATTACCCCTCGACTGACTCATTTAAACCAATCAAATAAGGAATGCAGCAATTATAATAATCACATCACGTTAACAAGTCACACCAATCCTCACTCGAACTATAGAACTCTATCATATCTATGAATGAAAGAAAAACTCAATGAATAGGAATATAGAAGGAATTATTACTGTCAATTCTCTCATCATCCGTAGACTGGAATAAGTTAGGAGGGGGGGGTATCTGGCCTTCATGTCCTCCTCTGCCTCCCAAGTAGCTTCTTCTATGAATTGATTCTTTTACAATACCTTAACAGACGCAATCTTTTTGTTTCTCAACCTTCAAACCTGGCGATCAAGGATTTGGACAGGAATCTCCTAATAGCTCAGACTATCTTTTACCTCAACGCTCTCAACAAGCACTACCAACCGTGGATCTCTCAAATATTTCTTAAGCATAGAAACATGGAAAATCGGGTGGATGGCCGCTAATTCTGAAGGTAGCTCTGCCTCATACGCGACTTTGCCCACTATCTTTATGACTCGGTAAGGACCAATATATCTTGGACTTAGCTTTTCTTTCTTCCCAAACCTTATCACTACCTTCATGGGCGACACTTTCAAATATGCCCAATCATTGATCTTAAACTCTAAGCCTCTTCTTCGGACATCCGTGTAAGATTTCTGTCGACTCTGTGTAGTCCTCAACCTCTCACGAATGACCTTCACTTTCTCTACCTCTTGGTGAACCAAGTCTATTCTGATCAACTCTGTTTCTCCTACCTCAAACTATCTAATCGGCGATCTATACCTCTTCTCATAGAGTGCCTCATATGGGGCCATCTGAATACTCGAATGAAAGTTGTTGGTGTAAGCAAACTCTATTAAAGGCAAATGGTCATCCCAATTACCTTTAAAATCAATAGTGCATGCTCTCAACATATCCTCCAATGTCTGAATAGTATGCTCTGCCTGGACATCTGTTTGAGGATAGAAGGCTATACTTAGATTCACCGTAGTACCCAATCCCTTCTGGAAAGACCTCCAAAACTGAGAGGTGAATTGAGCTCCTCTATCCAAGATGATAGACAACGAAACTCCATGCAACCTCACAATCTCACGAATATACAACTTGGTATATTCCTCTGCAATGTTAGTTGTCTTGACTGCCAAAAAGTGAGCAGACTTAGTCATTATGTCCATTATTACCCAAATCGAGTCAATGTTGCTTTCGAGACCTTGGTAAGCCAGTAATGAAGTCTATATTGATCATTTCCCACTTCCATTTTGGAATTTTAATGTTCTGAGCCAAACCACTCAATCTCTGACGCTCAACCTTGACCTGCTAAAAATTGAGACACTTCGTAACAAATTTCGCAATATCCCTTTTCATCCCATTCCACCAATAGACATCTCTCAAGTCATGATACATCTTGGTGGATCCAGGATGGATGAAATACCTGGAGTTATGTGTTTCCTCCATGATCCTCTCTCGAACATTATCAACGTCAGGAATACACAATCTACTTTGATACCTCAATACCCCATCTCCCCCTTTGGCAAAAACCATAACCTTCTGCTTATGTACATCATCTTTCAACTGCAATAGAATAGGATCTCGGTCTTGCTTTTCCTTCACCTTTGACTCTAAAGTTGAAACAGACCCAGTTTGGACATTAAACCCTCCCTCATTATTCTCTGCAAGTTGTACTCCCAATCTAGCCAATCTATGCACCTCTTTGACCAACCCTTTCCTTTCTTCCTCTACATGGGCAGTGCTCCCCATGGACATCCTGCTAAGAGCATCGACAACCACATTAACCTTACCCGAATGGTAGAGAATGTTCATGTCGTAGTCCTTGAGCAACGTAAGTCATCTTCTTTGCCTCAAGTTAAGCTCCTTCTGGGTGAAAACATATTGTAGGCTTTTGTAATCTGTGAATACATCAACATGCACTTCATGCAAGTAGTGGCACCAGATCTTGAAAGCGAACACTACTGCTGCCAACTCTAAGTCATGAGCCGGGTAGTTCTTCTCATACACTTTGAGTTGTCTAAAAGCATAGGCAACAACCTTACCTTTTTGCATCAACAAACATCCTAATCCCACTCTCAAGGCATTGCAGTAGATAACAAACCCATCAGTCCCATGGGGCAAGGTCAACACCGGTGCAGTAGTCAACCTCGTCTTTAACTCCTGGAAACTTTTCTCATACTCGTCGGACTATTAAAACTTGACATTTTCCTGAGTCAGTCTAGTCAATGGTGCGACTCTGGAAGAAAATCCTTCAATGAACCTTCGATAATAACCAGCCAACTCAGAAAACTTCTTATCTCAGTCGGTGAGGTTGGTCTTGGCCAATTCTTAACCGCCTCAATCTTTTGAGTATTCACCTGAATTTCATCTCCAGAAACCACATAACCTAAGAAGGCCACAAATTTCAGCAAAAATTTACACTTAGAAAACTTAGCATAAACTCATCATCTTGGACCGTCTGCAAAGCAATTCTGAGGTGATTCACATACTTCTCCTCATTCCTAGAATAACTAAAATGTTGTTGATGAACACAATCATAAACGTGTCAAGATACTACCTGAATACCCTATTCATTAAGTCCATAAAGGCTGCAGGTGCATTTGTCAACCCAAACAACATCACCAAAAATTCAAAATGATCAAATTGGGTTCTCAAAAAGCCATCTTTGGGATGTCATATTCTCTCACTTTTAACTGGTGATAGCCTGATCTGAGGTCTATCTTAGAGAAAATAGTGGTACCTTGAAGTTGGTCAAACAAGTTATCAATTCTCGAAAGGGGATACTTATTCTTAATTGTCACCTTATTCAGCTAACGATAGTCAATATACATCCTCAAGGAACCATCCTTCTTTCATACAAACAAGACTGAAGCACCCCATGGAGAGACACTTGGCCTTATGAATCTTTTTTCCAACAAGTCCTTCAGTTGTTCCTTCAACTCATTTTACTTTGAAGGGGCCATCCTATATGGCGGAATGGAAATTGCCTTGGTGTCAGGAAGAACATCAATTCCAAAGTCGATCTCCCTATCAGGAGAGATTCCAGGCAAATCCTAAGGAAACACATTTACAATCGGGACTGACTCAAGAGAAAGGGGCTCAACATCATTCGATTTACCTCGCACGAGGTAATGGATACATCCCTTAGAAATCAATCTTCAGGCCTTGAGGTAAGAAATAAATTTACCCTTTGGCACAACCGAATCTTCCTTCTACTCAATAACAGTCTCATTAGGAAACTAGAATTTAACCGTTCGAGTTCGACAATCAACCGAGGCATAGCAAGCATAAAGTCAATCCATACAAAGGATTATATTGAAATCAATTATCTCTTACTCAACCAAATCATCAGAACTATCCCTATGATGAATAGATACCACACAGTTTCTATAGATTCTCTCGACTCGAATAAACTCACCAACAAGAGTAGAAACAGAAAATGGTTCAAGCAAGCACTCAAGGAGAATGTCAAATTTACTCACCATATAAGGAGATACAAATGACAAAGTTGTACCAGGATCCATCAAAATATAACAATCAAGAGTAAAGACTCGAATCATATCCATCACAACATTTGGTGCATCATATTGGTCCTATCGATTCCCCATTGCATACAGACGGTTTGTCCCTCTACCTGGTACTGGTGTAGCACCTCTTTGGTTACCCCTTGCTGGTGGTTCTGTGGTAGCGAATTGGGTCTTATTGCTCCACGTCGGATACTCCCTCTGAAAATGACCTGGCTAGCCACACTTATAGCAACCATTCTCTCCATCTCTACATTCTCCCAGATGTATTTTATCATATTTCTTGCAAGGTGGCCTCCCTTTAGAGCCAAGAGTCATGCTGGCTTGCGAACCCTGTACCCTAAAATTTGGCTGGCCTTGGGACTTTTGATCGTGCCTGTGGCTCGGAGCCGGTGCACTAGTTGAAGATGGTGCATAGTTGGAGGACCTCTTTTGGAAGTAAGATTTATCTCCCTTTCCCTGCTTGTGTTGACTAGACTCAGGCCCTGCTGACTTGGTCTTCTTTCTCAAATGCTCCTCTCTATCCTTCTTTTTATCTTTTTTCGTTTCCTGAGCATACGTCATTAATCTAGAAATATCCATATTTGGGATTAACAATGTTGCCTTACATTCTCTCTTCACATACTTACCCAGCCCAGATACAAACCTTTTCATCCTTGCTCTCATATTCGGGACCATCTTTGTAGCGTACCTGGACAACTGGATGAATTTCAAGTTATACTCCTTCATCGTCAATCCCCCTTGTTTCAAGTTTACAAACTCCTCAACCTTCGCCTCTCTCAGCTCCTGAGAGAAAAATGATCAAGAAAGGCACCTTCAAACTCATACCAAGCAGCAGGCTTAACATTTTCTCCCTCACTCTCTTCCTACTGATTGTGCCAAACATTAAACACATCCTTGGGTTGGTCCCTCTGTCTCAGTCGCATGCATGGTCTTCAACACCTTCCACATCTCATCAATGAAGTTCTGAGGGTCCTCTTCAATTTTTGACCCAGTGTATATAGGTGGGTTCATCCTCAGAAAATCCCTTAGTCTGGAAGTAGTCATGGGTTCTTGAGAGTTAGAGCTAGGGGCTGGTGAACCTCGTTTCTCATTCCGAGCAGCTACTAAATGGGTAAGTATAGCTATGGCTCCTTGAAATTCGACCTCTAAAGTAGGAGTAAGTGGAACAGTAGGTGTCACAAGAACACCAGTGCTCCTAGACGGCCGGCCTTGGCCCCTTGTTTCCATTTGAGAAAAAACTACTATAAATAGGGGTATTCATATGGTTTGTTATACAAGAAGAAGACTTTACTAAGCACGACTTCATAGACTCCCTAGGACTCTTGAACTCTATGCTCTGATATCAAGTTTGTCACGCCCCAGGAGGGTACCCTTGGTGTGGCTGGCACGTGAAGACTATTGCTAGCCTCCGAGCGAAGCACTTAGCCTCATTGTCACATCGTACTCAACAGCGAAAGAAAATAACTCAAATAGATACAATATTATTAATGAAAACTCGCTCAAAATTTTAAAGGACAAGGTTTTGAAATTATACAATACTTTTAATAAATCTTCACTCAACGTCTATGAAACCTCTACTCAACAATCCAGACAGTGCTATGACAGGCCATAAACACTTAAAATAAAATAACACTTAATAAAAGACAGAAGATAAAAAAAGGCTTCTCCAGAATATAAGGAGAGCTCACCAACTCTGAAGTGCATGATTAGAATCTCAGCGGTGCGCGGTCTGAAGTCCTTTATCTCCAGTATCTGCATCATGAAATGATGCAGCGCCAAGAGCGTCAGTACGTGGAATGTATGGTAAGTCCAACGGCTCAAATAAATAATAATAATAATAGAATCTTCCTTCTACTCAATAACAGTCTCATTAGGAAACTAGAATTTAACCGTTCGAGTTCGACAATCAACCTTGTTTAATAATAATAATAACAACAACAACAACAACAACAGCAACAACAACAACAACAACAAAAAGAACAACAACAACTCTTCCTCAACTCATAGGTGATGATTAGATGATAAACTCCTCCACTCATGTTGAAAGTAAACTCAAGTTTGTAAATCTCATGTTCAATCAAAGTTGCTTAGGAATTTCTCTTAACTGATATACCTCCCACCACCATAAGTTAGATGATGTACAACGAATCGGCATCGTTGCTACGCCCGTCCTATACGTGCCACGGCATAGGACGATCAACTCTCTCTTGGATCCAGGAAAAATGTCCACTTGCAGGACAAGTCACCAGAACGATATTGTATGACTATCATATGCTAGCAACGTAGTTCTAGGGGTTAAAGTAAAAGTATACTCGCTCCCCGATCAGTGCTCGATACTTTTCCCAAGACTTAAACATGATCAAATCATCATGTAACTCAATCCTCAATACACAATCAATCAACTCAACCTCAACCTCATAGAGTTATCTCAATTCGTCTCAAAGATTCCTCAATTCATTCAATCACATACAAGTACTCAAATATAGTAAACTCAACAATCATGTAACTTATCGTGCTCGACTCAATTCAAACGATCATTTGGACTCTTTTGACCTTACTCATCATGTTATGTAAACAAGTTTATAATATAACATGTTTTCATGTTTAATGACTCAAGTATTCTCAATTCGTCATATTAACCTCAACTTAACTTCATATAAACTCATTTCACATAGAACATAAATCTCAAGACATAATATAATTTCAAGTAGTAAAATCCTCATATAATAGCAAGAGAATAAATAAAATTCCTCATCAACAACTTCTTTTAAATCTCTAACTCAAGTAAATAAAGTGATATGTAGGGTGTTTCGATTTAACTTATATGTATCAAGATAAATTCATCACTCATTATAAATAATATTCTCATAATAAAGTACTTAAAAGTACACGAAAATAAACTCATTTATATAAAATATCTTATTATAAAAGATTTAGAAAATAGGAGCAACTTACAAGAATAAAATTGCCAAAACTCTACACAATAAAAAACCTCCCTTCAGTTAATAAAAACTCTCAAATAATATTAAGAAATCTATTTTGTTTCTCATGATTTTCTACGTGTTTGCTCGTCTTTTCTCTGTCTAACAAGTGAGCAAAATGAGATCTTTATATAGAGGCCAAAATGTACCTCTTCAAAGCTCAAAGGAGCCAACAATGCCCCCTTCAATTGCTCAAAGGAGAAGACAAACAAATATGCATTAAAAGAAAAAGAAATTTTAGAAAAATGTATAAAGGAGCAATAAGGATGTAGAATGTTGCATCAGTTCTCATTAAGAACTACTGGACGAAAAATAGGTATAAATTAAATTAAACAATAATTTGAATATTAAAAAAATGCACCTACAATCCCCCAATTATTTTTTTTATATTATAGAGAGTATATCAGCTGAAGGAAGACTATTATGCATAATGAAGGTTTCCTCTGCAATGAACTTCCACTTAGTAAAACAATAAATTTTACTCCAGAGTCATAGTGGTCTCAAACTTGAACTAATCAATTTGCATATTTTTTCTTTTTAAAAATCCTCCTTACACTATTCCAACTCAAATACACAAAATTTTGAGGTTGTTACAAGTCTCAAATATAATAGGTAGCTAAGTTTGAAGAGATCTCTTAGAGACAGAAAGCAAGGTGTCTATAGATCGGCAGGGGGATAGAAACACGGTATTTTCAGAATATGGCTAATGCACAAAAAAGGTATAATTGTATCCACCTACAAACTATTAAACAACATTGGAGATGCTTTCTAAAATTCATTGCAGTGTTGCATTTAGACCACAGTGATACAAATTTATCATTATATGATATGACAAACCGGTATAAAAATTAGTCAACAAAATGAGGCATAGAGAGAATCAACCGAGAATATGAATATGACAATACTACTACTACCAAAAACATAACCATGACTATTTTAGGAAGGAGAAATATCAAAATTGAGAAATAATCAGAGATATATACAAGTAAACAATCTAAAAGATAGCACAAAATTAAATAAGGAAAAGAGAGTAACTGAACATTAAGGGAAGAAAGCAATTCGAGTGATCGAAAAGTTCGAAGAGTTAGATATGAGAGCAATATTCATGTGTACAAAATAAAAGAAAGACTGTAAACTACAAAACAAAAGAAAAGAGTGCAAACTGGAAGGATCCTTTATACATCGCTGGGTTAGTTTTTGGTCACTTGCCTCTTTCTTGCGACATATAGTTCTCCTTTTTCTCTTTATTCACTCGATTTATTGTAATCATTCCCTAAGGAGTAGGGATGTACTTTGTCTCAGGATAGATACGAATTAGGAAAACAATAGTAGAAGAGGGATCTATCGTAGCATGTTTGAGAGTGGGAAAAACAGCATTCATACTTGACTCCTTACTAATCTTATTACTACTACTGTTATTCCCAACAACAACATAAAAAACATCACTCTCATTGTTATGGAAATCAAAAGAATATAAACTACCTTCAACTTCATGATCTTCTTTAATTGTGACTAATCCTCCTCTATTATCAATCTCAAACAACTCACTTGTTGGAACATAATTAGTCCCATGTTCCTGATCCCCTTGTATTTCTTGAATTTTATTCCCAAAACTATTACTACAATTCCTAATTTGCAGTACATCACAACTTTCATTTGTAGTATTTTGTCCTTGACCATCATCACGATATAACTGCTCTCCACTACCAACATAAGCTTACTATAAACAATTGGGAAAATAATTAAAATACCAATACAAATTTACTGTAAATAATTGGGGAAGCAATTGAGATCATTTCTAGGGAGATTATATGAGAGCAATCTTCATGTGTACAAACAAAAGTAAAGATTGCAAACTGAAAGGATTCTTTATTCGTGTGTGGGGTAGTTTCTGGTTATAATGAATTGAAAGAAGTATCACCAGTTTGTGCACAGAAATAAACAAGGAAAACAGATAAACTTGAATCTTCATTTAAAGAGTAGTGTGAATCGGTGTTGCATCTATTATGTTTGCATAGGTAAGTCATTATCTTGTAATCCTGAAATTTAAAGTCGTGTAATGTTGTTAGGACTGCGTAGTTATAGTTAATTATGTCTTTGTCTATATATATATATCTAAGGTTATCATACCTAAAACTTCCTTATAGATGATGTTCTTTGTGTATGTCCCACGATGTCATTTTGGTTGTTGTGTTAGGACCTGGACTTTTATTGTCGCCATAGATATCCCCCTAGATAGTGCAATGTACAACTGACCATATGAGAAGACACGTTCCAATAAATACACGCCAAATGAAATTATTTATCCTCGCACTTTATTTATTATCAAGCAAAGGTAAATTAAAAGCTGTTTGCGAATAAATTTGAACAGATATCCTTCATTTTTTGGTGGCGACAGTTGAATTTCGCAGAATAAAGACCTGCTTTGTTGCATAATGACCACTTGATATTTCTGCATGGATGACATTCCTATCAAAGCCTCTACATATCATTCTTGTGTCATTATATGTCATTTGAAGGGTCTAAATTGCTTAGCAGCATGATGGGTGCATTCCCATTATATTCTAACCTGCATGTTCAAGGAAATATTAAAGTATAGTTGTATTGTCTTTTGTTACTGCATCTTCATAATTGTAATTGACTATTGTATTTTGTTGTATACCTATGCGGTGGGAGACCATTTGGCGTTAAAGTATTTAGATATTCTTCCTAATAATAGTTGTTAGTATCATCTTCTGCAGTGTCGAAGCTATTAAAAGTGTTGCTTTCACATGGGAACATGGTTATTAACTTATCATTTAGATTATTCACATGCTCATTTCAACTTGCTAAGATAGCTTATTTCCTGACATATTTTGCTACAATAACATTCTGTTGTAGGCCGATAAATATCTCTTCGATTAAGCTTTGTTCTGGAGCTCCATTAGTACAATGCTTGACAGTCAATTGTTGTACAAGGAGGATTAAATTGTCTCTTAGTGTTGGTTCTCCTTCGTTCCCCACGCGAAGTAAGAACTTACTAAATGCAGGATCTGTTCTTACTCTCATATTTCTAGTTAACTGGATCTTTTCCATTAAAGGCCAGAGATATGAGTTCACTAAACTTGCATCAATAGTTTCTGCTCTTGTTGATTTTGGAACTATCGGTAATACCTGGCAAAAATATCCTCCACATACCATGACTTAACCCCTCAAATTGTTTATCACTGTCCATTATGTCTCTAAAGCTCCTGTCTACAATTTTTATTATTTGTCATTTGGCCATCGATGCTTCATCCCATATAATCATTTTGCTTTTCTAATCAATTTGGCAGCCCTGCTTTGTTTGGACATATTTGTCATAGTTGACTCATTTGTTTGCAGGAGTATCTCAAACCTCGAGTGAGTTGTGCGTTCTCCTGGTAAAATTGAAGCTGCTATGCATTGATTGTTGTTGTCAATGCTATCATACCTCTTGATCTAACATTGACAAGTACTACACGGTATAGTTATGTTTTACTAGTATCCCCAGGTCCATCAACAAAGAATATTCCAACTTTTCTAGAATCAACTTTTTGTATTATTTTTGAAAAAGTCAGTTATTGTTCGGGATTTAATTTTGATTATGCATCAAAATATTCCGTAGGTATTTATATAGGCATTTCTTCATCAATTTCTTTATATTTTGATGGCCCAATTTCAAGGAATTGTTGATCTTGGCATGGGAGGTCATATATGGCTATGCTCTTGCCCATACTTTCCAAACAGTTCATTGCAGTATCTCCTTCTGTGAGCTACCATCCCCCTACTGAAGTTTTCAAACATATCCTTATAATAAGTATCCTAGAGTTTTCTAACATTCATTGGGTTACAATGAACCAGAATTATGGCGAACAAACTTCGAAAAGCTGATGGCATTTTTAAAAGAATAGCTTCTTCTAAACATTCTGATATGGTGTTGTCCGACTTTAATAACCCTCTTTCGTTGGCCGCTTCTTTAAAGGTCTCACATTATTATCCATTAACAGCGAGTAGGTCTTGGAATGAGAATGGTCTTCTTACATGGTTTAGTAATAGATGCCCATAATATCTTTCTCCTTCTCTAAGATTTGCTGTAGATTATAAATGGTTAGTACTAATTTGAACAGTAAGTAGCGTGTATAAATCTATAGTACATTTGCCTTACCAATTGCAATACGACCAACTACAGATGTTGTTTTTCTTTTTGTCCAAGTCTTTCCCTTGTTATTCCAAATATAATGCTTAGGGAACTCTCTATAAAGGTATGCCTGTGCTTCTATATTGATTGAGCACATCCTGAAATATTTTGTCAACATTGTTTGGTTGACACCTTCCTTGGAGATGATATTTTGCAAATTTTGCTTCTTCCAGTAAAATACTACGATTTATTATATAGTTAGAATTCATATTGTCAGCATTTTATGTATAAAGTTAGAGGTTTGTCTTTAAATGCCTAAATATATGTACCTAATTGTTTTTCCAGTAGATGTAGTTGAAGATTGATGACTGGATATTGCACTTCAGTCAAGTTGAATTCATAAATTCTCCATAGTGCTTCGGGCGGTGAAATCCATTGCGCTATTTGAAAAGATTGAATCTCATCAATAACTTTTTCTCCATCCTCAGCCTCCACATAAACGACACATTTATCATGACCTTTATAGATATTCTTGTAAAGGTACTTTATTGCTTTTACTCCTGAGCAGGCCTTAACATTTATGTGACAATTGTATTTTGTAAGCAAATATGGGCTATAAGGTACCACCCACTGATTATCCATCTTCATTCCACGAATAGTTTCTATTGCACTATCATTTGTTCTTTTGTAAATAGGATATCCATCCTTTGGTTGAATTGATTTATTGTTGTAAGGCCGTAGACAATGATATTTGCATTGTCCATTTTGCATATACGATTTGTTAGACGATGGTTCCCACATGGTCCATGCATCATATGCCTGAGTACTAATTCAAGCAAGAGGGGATATTGATATTTGTTTGGAATCTCTATAGAGATAAAAACTTGTCATACTGATCTGCTGATTTAATCTTGTGACCTTCTTTTAATATAAGTAGGAGGTGTATGTGTGGTAATCCTTATTTTTGAAATTATACCATGAATATATGAGCCGCTGCAATGCCAAATATTTCTTTTTTAAAAATTTGGTCTTTTAGGTCCTGCAACTTAGCTCGGAATATCCTCGTCATCAAGTTTGGTCTATCTTGAGGTTTTTGACCATTGCGCAGTTCTCGCTGGATCTCAACCCAATCAGGATTACATGTCATCATTCTAAACAGATCAGGTCTTCTGAAATACTGAACCAAAGCCATTGCATCCATGTACCGTCTTCGCATATCTCATAGGCCCCCAATAAAAGATGATGGAAGTAGTATTTTGTGACCAATTCAATCTCTCCTATATTCACTCTCTTTCATGCTATTAACAATCCTTGATACACCTCTATTCTAAAATTTAATTGTTCATTTCTAAAATATTCAAGCTTTGTTGTTTATAATTTTATGTACATGTCAATCACAAACTATTGTAGAAGTCTTCCGCTTAGGAGTAATATAAATCTCTCTGTTTCACGTGCTTGTAACTTATAGCAATAGTACTCCCTGCAGGAAACAACTCTTTTTATCTCGCGGCGGACATCTACAAGTGTTAGAAATCATAATAAAATAATTTTAATTACGTGGTAGTTACAATATTCACATATATGGGGATTCTACTCAATAAAATTTCTATAGGCATGCCCTATGACGTGATGTTATATTTTTATTTTGGTATAGGTGTTATGTCTTTGCAATGGATGTATAGTCCACTACTGTTTAATACAATAGATGTATCCTCGACAAAGTAGGATTATCTTTTCTCGTAAGTTTGTAGTTATATTTACATTATTGGTAGTAGTTATTTTGGAAACGTGTGTTGCACGTTATATATAATGTTAATTATTTATAAACTTTATATATATACAATTCTTGAAGGATCTAACATAATTGAAATACCATCAAACTATAATACTAATATTATATAACATAACTTACTACCTTTCAAGTTATTTTTTTTAAATTCGTGATTTGAAATTAACTTACTACCCTAAACTTTAGTGTATGAAGTATTTTATTTTCTGTTTATATCATTTAAAAGAAACAGTAAATAGTACATGTAAAGAAATATGGAGTGTGGGCTCATATATCTATACATATAATTAAAAGTCAATAAATAAAAATTTACATTAAACCATTTCAAACAATATCTATTTACCATCCATACATCAAAAGTGCTCAAAGAAAAAGTCTAACTAAGTATTTGAATAAATTATCTTTACCAAAAGTGTTCAATATTATAGAAAACTAAGAAATACTAACAACAACAACATTCTCGGTAGAGAAAATAGAAAACTAAGGAAAAAATGGTTGTGGATTTTGTAAAGGTATTTGTTTCAAAATACTCCTACAACCAGATAGAATATAGATTCTGATGGAAGTCCTATTTTTGTGATACAAGTTTAGTATTATTCGGCGATAATATATGTGTTGCATTTTAGCATTCGAAGGTAAGTACTGGTAAGTAAATGCAAATCAGGATAGACCATGTAATTATTCAAAATTAAAGTGAGAGTATAAACATAAGGTTGTGGTTTTAGAAAGTACAAAGTCAAGCATGGGAGGTAATTAATATTTGGTACTAAATAACATTACTATAATATTGTAGAAGGGAGACATGTTACCTTGGTCCTCATTAGCGAAAATTGCACCAGCTGATGTGAAAGTCAAAATATCATTGATCAGAGTTGGTGTGTGGCCAGTTGTCTTGTGATGTTGTCTCTTGTTTTGTTTTCTTATTCTTTGGTGCTATCTAGATTCGCCTCTTGGAAAGATCAAAGGATATTGTAAGGGGTCATAACATCCGTAATAATGCTTGACTCTATGTTTGTAACCCAAATGTTCATGAATAATAATATTTCGTTCAAAAGTTATACTTGGATTGTTTCCATCTATCCAAATTGTCGCCACCTAATGTATTGAGAGTGTATTGGAAACTCGTTGATCCAAAGAGGCATTTGCAACAATTTAGAGTTGGAAATTATGAAAACTGGAATGGTCCTTTGGTTGGCGAAAGATTTACGCATATGAATTTTTCTCCATTACCCATTTGATTTTTATGGCGATTCTGTCCATAGAATTTTATCTTTTACTTTTGATATCCTATTGGTCAACTCATTGTTTGTATCAAATAAGTATAATTGAAAGTAATAGGGATTGTTATCTCATGGTATCAATAATGGTAGATCGTGATATATTTGACCTTGTGCCCTGAAAGTGTACACTCCTTTCCTTGCAAATGCTATTTTCTTATCCAAGTTAACACCAAAAGATGTAAAAGCAAAGATGTTATTATAAGCCTGGATATTTTTTTTGAACTCTGTAGCTTCTTTTGTAGTACCCATAAATAGTTATTATAGTTCTAGCAGAGCTTCATTGGTTGCCAATATTATATAGCCACTCGTACAACATAATGATGGTGGTTCATGCTCAAATATTTTTATTGCACAATAAATACATTCTGGGACCCTTTTTAACTCATGCGGATAGATAGTGATAAGTTGTAACAGTAGGTCCTATAGAGATAAATATGATTGTAGATATATGACATAAGTCTATTTCATTGTATGCATCGAAAGTAATATTAATAATTGAATAACACTTATCTTTGTTTTTCCTATTAAAAAGTGTGTAGCATATGAGTAGTTTTTTTTATGTACTTTCAGTTTCGGCTTCTTCAGATAATGCTCTAAATAGACAATCTACTTTTGGTTGCTTCTTTGACCGGGGTTGTCCACCTTCTAGATCTCTTATTCTTTAGGTTGTTGCTATATATTTTTTAACCTTCCGCAATGCGCTACGCAATTGTATTTTCTCTATGATCGAAATAATATTTTAGCTATGAAGACAAATGATGTAATACTTTTGTATGGATGTATGCAAATGTGTTGCTTACACGAAGTGGTTGGAGTGTAGGGATAAAAATAAAAAATGAAGGCTTAAGGGGATCTATAAAATGACCAAGTCAGAAGCTAAGATGATGGTGATGAGTGCTAAGACAATAGAGTTTGAGCGCCTATATGAGGAGCTAAGTGATAAAGGCAGAGATAAGAGATTGTATAGGCTCGCTAAAGAGAGAGAGAAAGAAAATCTTGCAACTTGGACCAAATGAAGTGAATCAAGGATGAGGAGGGTGAGGTGCTGGTAGATGACACTTTCATTAAACTAAGGTGGCAAGCTTACTTTCATAAATTCTTAAATGGAAAAGGTGATAGAGATATTAAGCTGGATAAGTTGACATACTCCAAAAATCATCATGATTTTGGTTACTATAGGCGGTTCAGAGTTGAGGAGGTTAGAAGGGCTATTAGTAGGATGAAGAGAGGGAGGGCGATCTGACCCGATGAGATTCTGATAGATTTTTAGAATAATATGGTCAAAGATGGCATAGAGTGGTTGACTAGATTGTTCAATGCTATTATGAAAACTGCGAAGATGTCTGATAAATGGAGGAGGAGTAATAATGGTTTCATTGTACAAGAACAAGGGGGATATTCAAAACTGTAATAATTACAGGAGTATCAAGTTGTTAAGTCACACTATGTAGGTCTGGAGAGAGTGGTGGAGATAAGGGTTAGAAGAGTAGTGTCTATTTCAAAGAATCAGTTTGGATTCATGTAGGGGCAGTCAACTAATGATGCAATTCATCTTGTTCGGAGGTTAGTGGAGAAATATAGGAAAAGAAAGAAGGACCTTCATATAGTGTTCATTGATCTTGAGAAGGCGTATAACAGTTCTAAGGGATGTCCTATAGAGGTGTCTAGAGGTGAAAGGTGTCCCAATGGCATATATCAGGGCGATTAGGACATGTACGACAGAGCCAAAACTCGGGGTAGAACGGTAGGAGGAGACTTAGAGTATTTTCCTGTTGAGATGGGATTCCATCAATGATCTGTGTTGAGCCCTTTCCTTTTTATCTTAGTGATGGATAAGCTGATGAGATCTATCCAAGGGGAGGTTTCATGGTGCATACTATTTGCAGATGACATAGTACTGATTGATGAGACTCGGACTAAATTTAATGATAGGTTGGAGGCCTAGAGACACGCCTTGGAGTCCAAAAAGATTCAAATTGAGCAGGATCAAAATAGGGTACTTGGAGTGCAAATTCAGTGTTGTGAGGGATGAAGTAGATACTGATATGAGGCTTGTCACTCAACCTATCCCCAAGAGGAAAAACTTTAAGTATCTAGGGTCCATCATCCAGAGTTGTGGCAATATCGACGATGATGTCACACATCGTATTGGGCAGCATGGACTAAATGAATGCTTGCCTCTGGAGTATTGTGTGATAAGAAGATACCACCTAAACTCAAAGGTAAGTTTTATAGAATAATAGTTAGACCATCTTTATTGTATGGAGTGGAGTGTTGGCCAATAAAAAATGCACACGTTCAGAAAATGCATGTCGCTGAGATAATGCTATTGATATGGATGTGTGGTCACACCAGGAGTAACAAGATTAGGAATGAGATCATTTGGGAGAAGCTAAAGGTGGCCACTATGGCTAATAAGATGAAGGAAGCAAGACTGCGATGGTTTGGATATGTACAGAGAAGGACTACCGATGCTCCTGTTAGAAGGTGCGAGAGGTTAGTGTTGGGAGTTACACGAAGGGGTAGAGATAGATCGAATAAGTATTGGGGGAAGGTGATCAGAAAAAATATGGTAAAACTTGATCTCACCGAGGACATGATCTTAGATAGAAAGAAGTAGAGGTCGCGAATTAAAGTAGTAGGCTAATTGGTTGGTAGGGTTAGGTGGCTGTCCGGCTTGGGGTATAGTAGGGTAGAAGAAGTAGTCATGTTTTATATCATGTGTTGTAATTATCTATCATATATGTTGCCATTATCTGTCATTATCATATTTACATATTGTCATGTGTTTTTCGTTATTAGTCGCCCTTTCTATTCCTTTTCCTTTACTTCACTTTTTGTCATATCTAGTTTATTCTGCTTATGGGTTTTTGAGACGAGTTTTCCTAGGAAATAACATATCTACTTCTATGAGGTAGTGGTAAGGTCTGCATACATTCTACCCTCCCCAGACTCCACTTGTGGGATACCACTGGGTATGTTGTTGTTGTTATTGTTGTAAATTAGATATTGGAAGACAACAGGTTGCATCAGTTATTAGAGTAAGATCAAGTGAGTATCATTATTTAGCCCGTCAATAGATAGTGTAGTTATAAACTTCAAAGGATTGTCTAAGATCTTACATGTATATTATGTTAATGTTTTGGTATAGGGATTTGCCTTTCATGTAGAAGCAATGGATTTGTCTTTATAACCTATCAAATTATGTGACCATAAATGTAAGGTTTAATATGAAAGTACAATGAGTACAGAACATATTATATATACCTCGATATTGGCTGTGTGTCATTTCTTGAATTGTTGGAGTGAAATTTAACATTGTTGGTGCAACACTTGTCTTGCCTTGTCCCAAAGTGCATATGTATTTGATCTACAACATAGTGAAAGCATTAGTATCATTTGTTAGTTTTTATAGTATTAAATTATTCATATAGAGACAATAGTTACTTGTTGTTCTCTAATTTTAAATTTTTCAATGAATTATTCATATAGAGACAATAGGTACCTATTGTGCTCTAGCTTTAATTTTTCAATATAGTACTAACAAATACCTATGATGTAGGCTGCAACTTTGAGTATTTAATCAATTGAAGTTGCATTTCGGTACAAGAGCGTTGTTGATATGTTTGGCGGAGATTCACTGCCTACATATTAAATGCATTCATGTATTAGAAAGTAAGTTAATAATAAAAGACAGGTTTGGTCAAGTTGGTCGCCGCAAATAGTAACTTATAAATATTCATATTAGTAAG
This sequence comes from Solanum virginianum, assembly GCA_000787875.1. Classification (NCBI taxonomy): domain Eukaryota; kingdom Viridiplantae; phylum Streptophyta; class Magnoliopsida; order Solanales; family Solanaceae; genus Solanum; species Solanum virginianum. The sequence goes on from DF359777.1 coordinate 22,741, forward strand.
ATCATAAAGATTGCTAGTTAAACATAAGGGAGTTGTAAAGCAACTACATATTAATTATTTTTCACTTTGATTTTATGTTTCATTGGTAGTATCTAAACATTATCTTCTATAGGCTTCCTGGTCCTTTTTTTTAGATGAATTATCGGGGTGTCATCATCACTTGCATGTGGGCTCTTGTGTTTTTGAACGTCATGTATCTCCGCAATCTTCTTAGTCCTCTTATCAATTACAATGGCATGTTTTTCTTTTCTGGTCCTTTTGCTTCTCTGTCTTATTATTGGGGATTGAATTTGACTTTCAACATTGGTGCTTTTTTGGTGAACATCATTTGTGTCTGTAGATATCACTTGGATCTTTTCACTGATTTGATATTGTTGTATGCTCTTATCTTTGGCTTTTTTGGGCCTTTGGTTTCTTGTTTTGGTATTCGATGTTCGAACCTTGCTTTCATTTGCAGCCAATTTCTTTTTAACCTCATATATCTCCATAGCTATCACATTCATGCTTGACTCAACATTTCTAAAGTGCCGATCAATCTTTACAAGGATACTGAATTCCTTGTCCTTATTTAATACCAACCGGCGATAGTATTGAGATTCTTCTTTCTGTGGAATCAGACAATCTTATATATTAATATTTAAGTAAAAATAAGGTAACGTTATTTATATTAAGTGATATTTTATTTAGTAAGAGTTTTACCTTTTCAGATGTAGACTGAATATGCTCTTTCACGTTTCAACCTAAAAAATATTGCACTGCCTCAAATAATGTAATGGTTAGATGTTGATTCTCACAAATGGCCTCAATCTTTAACCAATATCTAAGACACATTAGAACATTTAGTTAGTAACTCTTAATTTATTTGACACGTATAAGTAAAACATATTAGATGATTTTATCATTAGCTGTTATTTCTTTGTTGTATTATATAATATTGTGAGATTTGTGTACTGTACCTCTCCTTATAACCAATATCTTCACCTCTACAGTAGCAGAGTTATTGTACTTTTTAGAACATTTACTCCTCTGTAGCATTTCTTGTAAGCATGATACCATGAGTCATTCTTATTGTCAATCGCAGTAACTTTAGCATTGAACTTATAGTACATGTCCTATATCCAAATTGGCACAATTAATTTAATATGTTTTAACTATAAAAATTGAGCAGTTATTGACATTTATACTATGTTGAGGTAAGTACCTTCACAATGATAAGTGATCCGTTCAAAATATCACTTATTTTCACTTGGCGGGCTATTTGCATTTGTTTGTTGGCATTAAAGTTATGTTAATGTTCTGTTCCTTCATGTTCTAATGCCTATAATTTATAAATTATAAAATGAAGAAGAACATGTGATATCTACCATGTGGAAAAGGCTATCAGTAAGTGTAAGGTAAGATGAGTTGTTTACCATTGTTAGAGATCATTAGCCTTTTCAAACGCTGGATTGATTATCAATCTACTAATAGGAGTCGTGAAAAGTACATAATCTCCTATTGTAGAAAGAGTAATAAACTCAATCATATATTTATATACTCTCAAATATCATTGAAATATATAGTTTTAGGGGATGTATATCTTGATAAACAGAGCATTCGACATCACAAAAAGCAAGCACTGGTTTGTCACATTCAAGACTGTCTAATAATAGTCCATCTATTTCAACAAAGTCTCCCCATAAAGTCATGATTTTGCAATCATACATATATATGTAAAACTAATTATCATTATGGTCTGACTTTTTTTATGTGCAATAGAATATTTCAAAGATGATTTGTAAACTTACATTTCATCTGTAACGATTACTTCTCATCTTATACTTCATCCTTCTCCATTTAACTTTAATTAAAATGCCAAGTACATCAGTGATTCTTTTGACTCATTAAATGTGATAAAATCGTTTGAGAATTGTTGAGTCTTAAATTGACTTTTGTCCTCTACAGCCTTTATGTTGTTGTTGAATGCTAACTCAAGATCCTTATGCATTGATAAGTAGTTTGGTTTAGTACCATTTAACTTTCCATTTATGATGTAGTAGCTTTGATTCAATTCAAAATATTTATTCCATGTGTGAACATATTGGTTGAAAAGAGTTGTTTGTATTTTGGTTCCCTGTGGGAAGATGTATAATCATAAGAGTCTCAAAATAAAGCATCATATTAACTAACGAGTATAATACACTATAAAATAAAGTTACATCTTCATCAACAAATATTAATTGCCAGCGAATATCCTCGTTGTTTTCATTTTTGTACTCTTTTTTAAGCCTCATCGAATCACTAACACTTTGATAATCCATTCTGTTGCATATTTCTTCAACTTACTAATGGGTAAGCATCGGTTCTCTACGTCTTCAATCCTTGTCATTGAGTTCCTGTGGTAGCTACGATGTACTAACACAATATACATTTGTGATGTATAAGTGATTTATTATTATCGAGTTAGTACCCTTTATGTCATATATAAATTATGATATACTCCAAACATATACTAATTCTTGAGTTTTCATTTAAGAAACTACCAACTTTAACTTCAAATAGACTAAATATCACATTAATATAAAGAATGTAAATACAACGTGAAAGACTGTTACCAACTTTTGACGTCCCGAAAGCAAGAAATCTGTTAAAAGAAACAAATAAAATCAACTCTCACATCCACTCTCGTAAATCAACCATCTTGTAGCAGTAGATAAAGCAAGAATCCAGATTTTGTGGGTCTGAAGGAGATATTGCTGACAATGGAAAAAGAGGGGTTGAATCTTGATGTGACAAGTTATACTCTTCTGATTGATGGGTATTAATTGTAATATTGTCAATCTTAAAGAGGTTAAGAGGTTGTTCGGGGAAATAGAAGGCAAAAGCCTAGAGTCGGATGTTTATTTATACACCTCTATGATCAGAAGTAGTTGTAGTAAGCTAGGTAATGTCAAAAAAGTATTTTCATTGTTTGATGACATAGTGGCTAGGGGTCTTGTTCCGAATGCTTACACATATGAAGCTTTGATAAATTGTTTGTGCAAGGCTGGACAGATGCAAGCAGCTGAAGGTTTAGTTAATGAGATGCAAAGTAAGGGGATTGACACTAGTCAAGTTATATTTAATACAATGATAGATGGTTACTGTAAGCAAGGTAATATAGATGAAGCATGGAGGCTGCAAAAACTTATGGAGGGGAAAGGGCATGAATCTTATGTATATGTTTATAATCTAATTGCTACTGGATTGTGTAAGTTAGATCCTCTTGAGGAAGTAAAGACATGATTGTTCTCAATGGTGGGTCGAGGCATAGCTCCAAATAGAGTTGCTTGTACAATTTTGATCACTATTTATTCGAAGGAAGAAAATTTGGTTGAAGGAAGAAGACACTTCGTGAGATGAAAACTAAGGAAGTTAAGCCTAATACAACAATGTACAATACCTTGCTAGCTGGCTATTAAAAGAAGTGTATGATGATGGAAGCATATAAGCTAAACATTGTTATGGAATGTAAGGGCCTGAAGCCCGATCTCTATACATCACCTGTACATGTGGAATGCATATCAGGAAAGGTAGATGATGCTCCGAAACTCTTTAATGAGATGCCTAATGATTTCTGGCTTATCCAAAGAGGCAGATCAGATGAAGCCTTTAGATTATATAATGAGATGATAGCGGCAGGCCTTACACCTAATGCTAACGGATATTCTGCTCTTGTGCGCAGTCTTCATGGTTGATGTTTATTCAGTGTGTTAAGTTGTTCTAGGAACTTGTAATCGTAAACTACAAGTAAATTAGATTTACGCAATTGGGGAGATGTAAAAATTAGTGAATAAAGTAAGGCATAGAGAGAATCAGCTGAGAATATGAATATCAGAATACTATTACTGTCGAAAACATAACCACGGCTAGAAGAAGTATCACCAGTTTGCACGAAAAAATAAAGAAGAAAAACAGAGCAACTCAAGATAAAGAGAAGAAAGCAATGACAAACTTCTATTAAAAATTATTCATAATCAAATCATCTATACAGAAAAGAATTTAAAATCCTTTTGTTACCATAGAGACACTCATTCATAGTTCTTCTGCAGTCAAGGAGTCATATTTCAATTAAATAACAGTCTAAAGTAAGTTTGTAAATACAAGGAGAGAGAAGAAGACACTTTTCTTCTCCAGAAGAATCAATTTATTCCGTTGATGGAGTACTTCTATCCTATGCAGAAGTAACAATCAGATTTTGTATTAATAAATCATGATACATCTATTGAAGCAAATATGTTTGTCTATTTATTTTTGTCTCAACACAAAGGGAAGAAAGCAACGACAAACTACTATAAAAATTAGTCAACAAAATGAGACATAGAGAATCAGCGGACAATATCCTACAAAAGAAAATAATATTCTGAAAATCCAGTATTACATTCTGATCGTACATATAGATTTCTACAAAACTTGTGAAAATTCCCAACTTCTATAAATAGAACTACATATGACTTTTCACGTGATTCCTAATCGAGACTGTTTGCTACTTTCTTTTCGAATACAAAAGCACATCAGAATCAAATAAGCTAGAAAATTTTAGCTACATTCTCTTAAAGAAAAACAATAGGCATTAGTACCAGAAAAACAACCAGACTCGTTATTCTCAGAGTTTCAGACTTTGTGCCACTGGGGAGATTTTCCCTTTACAGAGTTAAGTCCCGAGGATTACCAATAACACAGTCCACTGAGAGAGAGAGATTGAAAGCTACTTCAACATTTTAGTCTCTTCGTTTCAGGTTTTTGCCACCAAAGTGATGTTTCAGTCAAGAATATGAAAATTAGAATACTACTACTGTCGAAAACATAACCACGACTGGAAGAAGTAGCAGCAGTTTGCACACAAAAGTAAACAAGGAAAATCGAGCAACACAAGATAAAGGGAAGACACCAACGACTAACTGCTATAAAAATTAATGAACAAAGTGAGGCATAGAGAGAATCAGCCGAGAATATGAAAATCAGAATACTATTGTCGAAAGCATAACCACGCTGGAAGAAGTACCACCAGTTTGCACACAAAAATAAATAAAGAAAACAAAGCAACTCATAAAGGAAAGAAAGCAAAAGTACTTGGCGACAATGTACTTGGTTGAGGCAGAAAGGAGTAATACATTGATGGGACAAACCCACGTTGTTCATCAGATTATATAGAGAGTTTAGTGAAGAATGTGAAAATATTATGAGATGACTGTTACTTAGAAAATTTTTCATCCTCATTAATGTGGAAGGGGCTGTTATAGTGAGAGCAGAGAAGGCGATTCAACAGTCTAACCTTTGAAGGATTAATACGTGATATTAATTAACAAGGAATTAAGAGGAACAACAGAAGAGGAAAAAAACGTGCAGAGGAGGAAAAGAAGAGTCATACGTTATATGGAACAAAAGCAGCAAACCGACGTAGCTAAACCTACTTATTATAATTAATTAAAATTAATATTTAATAAGTAATGGCATAAGAGTAAATACGTAGTGGCATAGGGGCAAAAGGATAATCTAACTTTCAGCCTAAGATCTTCCCACTTTTAGTTATATATGATATTGTGCACTAACCTCTTCCTTACAGGTGATAGGATTCTTCGTTATTACATACTTGTTTGGTTTCTCCTACCCAATCGGTTGAACCAGCTGAGTACATTTCAATGTACTAACCTCTACTTTGTTTCCTCCGTGCAGATCGAGCACAGAGACCCCCACAGGGTAGTTGATCTTATTCCTTCAGAGTCCTTCACTATCAGATTCAACAGTGAGGCTCAAACTTCGAGTCGCTATTGTTTCTTTGAGTTTTTTTTTATTGACATCTGTACTAGACTATATATTTCCTTTTGAAATAGCATTGTCTTAGCTTATTCGTACTACTTTTAAATGCTCTTGTACTCATGACTCCAAGTTTTGGGATTTAATCTTTAAGTGTTGTGTTGATGTTGCTTTACTTTATTCTCTTTAAACAATTAATTGTGACCAACATTAAGAGTAAATATTATCACTCAAACTACATTTGTGAATCCAATAACCAGAAATTGTACAATCTGATTACCCAGCATCCTAGTATCAACTGTTTAATTGGGCATAAGTCAATGCAGTGTGATATCACTTTGGACAAAAAGATGAGATGATAAAGAAACTCCAGAGGCTATTAGATTGCATTCTTTTTTCATGTTCCAGATTCACTGGATGTGAAAATACAATGTTGTAATTTGCAAGGACATCCATGTAACCATATAACCAACAAAGCAGATGAGGGGCAACAAGCCTCACCAGTGGAAAGCACATGATTTGTATCACTTGTTTGAGGCGCAAGTTCTGCCGTTACAAACAACACCCATATGTTCATCAACACAAACTAGTGCCATGGGGACCTGACCATAGTACGATTACTATCGACTCTTCAGATATGATTTGCGCATTATCCAACATGATAGCTTCAAGTCATACAGATTTGTGCATGCCATAATTCTGAAAAATATCTTCTCTTTTGTTTATAGCTATAAAATCAGGATAATTTGGTATGGTTTGTGCGTAGCCAAACACAATAATTAAGTTCAATACAACAGCAAGTTACGCACAACTATTTAGATCGAATGAACACTCAACCAATTGCGCAAACTAGAATAAGCCCAAGAAACCAATACAATATAAAAATAAGCAAAGAGCCAGATGTCTAAGTAATATTTCCAAAATTTTCAGTCAAACAGCAAAATGCTCTATGCAAAGATAGCAAATTGAATGTGGTCAATCATCCTACAGAAGAAACTAAATTTCTAACAGTGAATTTACAAAGTACACAGACCAATGTAACAACAATGTAATCCCCCTACTTCTGAGGTACTCCGAAATGAACAGCAGAGAATAGCGCACCAGAAGGGAAAAAAGAAACGTACACCCCAGGCCACAGTCAGAACTTAGCACCTCCTTATTTACTTCCCTTGAATGCTGAAAGAGAAAAGGAACGATCTTGATGCTGAAACACAAAACACCAAAATGTTTACATCACTAAAGTTTGATTTTCAAAAACACAGGAATTTAGACAGCTTATAATATAAAAGGAAGAAACCTTTTGTCGTACTTGCTGGAGCTGAAAGCCGACTTGCTTGCAATTTCTGAGCAGCAATTTTGCCTATACTTGTTTGAGCTGCAAGTATGAAGAGTCTATGTAAGATTTACCGATAACAGAATTATGAAACAGATCTCAAATGCAAGCGACAAACTTACAGACAACTAAAACACTCTACTGGAGTAGAAAAATAAAATGCTTGCAATTTAGTACAAGGAAATACCGGATAGCTCATAGTCTTCAGAAGACAATTTTGCCTGTCCAGAATGCTTAGCGTGAAGTGTAGCCTTTTTCAGTAGATTGTCAGAACTACTTTTGGTGAGAAGTTTAGAATCCTCTGGATCCTCCTCACCGTCAGAGAAGACAGATGGGCTTGAAACACCAGTTGAATTTGAATCAGTCTTACTCTTACGAGCAAACTTTAGAAGCCGCTTCAAACCTTTTGGCACATCCTTCTGATATACCATGGTAGGAGGATTCTCAGCATTACCCCAGTCAATAACATCTTCACTGCTTTCTTCAAGCAACATTTGAGACAGAGAATGACGAACTCGTGGTGAATTTGAATCAGGCTTACTCTTACGAGCAAACTTTAGAAGCCGCTTCAAACCTTTTGGCACATCCTTCTGATATACCATGGTAGGAGGATTCTCAGCATTACCCCAGTCAATAACATCTTCACTGCTTTCTTCAAGCAACATTTGAGACAGAGAATGACGAACTCGTGGACTTGAGATTCTTACAGTTGCAATATCAGTCGGAGATTCATTAGGACCAAAACCATCATTACATGGAAGGACTTGATCCTCCTGTTCCTCCATTACCACCCAGGCACTAGGGGAAATGTTAGATTCCTCTTCAACCTCTCTTTTCAGTGAAGTCTCTTCCATCTTTCCAAAATCATCTTCATTATCTGGCGTAACCTTATTGCAGCTGTCCCTATCCTCATATTTTTGAGGGCTGTTTAGCTTAATTACGGAGTCTTCATCTTCACAGATCTTTAACTCCTCAAGATCCCCGTCCTGCAGTTGATTAAGAGGACTAGAAGCAACAGAGGCCATTTCATTCTCCTCAACTTGAACAAAGTCCATAGATTCCCTCAAAGATTTTTCAGGCAGAGATGAAACTTTGGCCTTTATGACTGGACTATGACCAGATCCAGTACCTGACCCCTTACGAAGAAAAGGCTTTGCCTCCTTTGATTCCAGAGGCACCACACTACTTTTCTTGGTTACCTTGCTGAGTCTAGGTTTAGCAGAGGATGCAGAATCTCCAGGGGTAGGCTGAACTCTGGCTTTTGTAGGTTTGTTAGCTTTTGTCAGAGTCTGCAGCTTCTTGTCGTTCCCATTTGTAACATTCTTTCTGATATTACTCTGGGGTGTTTTCGTAGATTTTGCTTGGGTTTGTAGTTTCTCAACTTTTTGGCTTGTCTGAGGAACTGCTGTTGTTGGCTGTGATCTCCTACGGGTAGGTGTAGTAGTACCTGCAGAATTTGTTATAGAAGGAGTTTTAGCAGTTGATGTCCCTGCAACTCTTGGTGATGGCAAAGATGGCCATGACTTCCGCGTCGCTGGCAGTTGCGATACTTTTGATGGACCTTTCTTTGCAACAGCAGGTTTGGGAGTTCCATCCTTGATATTTGTAGCTTCAGGGGATTTCTTGACTGTTCTCTGGGTTCTCTTAATATTTGTTTTTTTAACAACATTATTTGCATTTCCTGTGACAATTTCAGCTTTTCTGGCATCAAGAATTTGTTGCATTGCTTTAAATTGTTTGTCCTTCTCTGCTCTATTCCTAGCAGTTTCACCCCGAAGTTTCTCATCCCTCTTTGCTTTGTAATGATCATAGAAACCACCTCGACACTCAGCAGGACGGCTTTGATTTTTGCTGTCACTTGCTGACAAGTTCCGAT
>DF359777.1:31781-58233 GCA_000787875.1 Solanum virginianum
AGATCATGTTATCTTTCAATGTGTACTTCCGATATTTGCTAGGCTTGGTTTCCATCATTTTTGTGAGCAATTGGTTTAGCTCTGCTTCCTTTTGTCGAGTCCATTCAACTGAGGCATTTAACTTTTCACCCATTTCTTCACCTTGGTTAGGGGGAGATACCTCTGTAGCAACATTTGGACTGTATGGTTTTTCTTCAGGTACGTTTTGTTTGCAATCAGTAGCAGCAGCCTCAGCGTCATGGCTTATGGGAGGAGGATATGAATCGGGTTTCTTTTCCAAAATACTCTCATTTTCTTGATCTTCCAATTTATTGTTATCCTCGGAAACTGGATCATCAGAAGCAACATCAACAGAGCCTTTAGATCTTTCACACACCCCTGAACTCCATCTTCTCAAAATTGCTTTATTAGCACCAACTGACGCGCTTAATAGTGATTTTGTTCTTTGATAATCAACAGCTTGGCCTTTCTGTTTGCTTTCAAAGAGATTGATTGCATCTTGCACACTCATTCTACAGGCATCCTTCTCAGCCTTTTTTGAGGATTGCTCAGAATCTTCCTCATCACTACCACTAGCAGCTGCATCCGTATGAGAGATTGACCTTTCTCTGGCAGGAAAGTAATTTAGACTCTTAATCGTTATAGCAGTGGATCTTCGTGACCCAGAGCGCCCAATTTGGACTCTTCGCATTGGAGATGCAGACCTTCTCGGAGATGCAGATCTTATGAGAGTCCGACTTCTTTCCACTGATGGTTGTTCCTCCTCACTTGTACAAGAAGATTCTTCACTTCCTAATGAGTTTTGCCTCTCCATCTGTGCAGCTTTTGCAGGGGAAGCACTATATTTCACTGGTGTATCTAACTTTGATGGTCCAGATGTTTGAAAATTGCCCCCTTCTGAACCAACTTTGTCATTTCTGACATCAACTTTTGAAAGAAACAACTCTTTACCCGGAAAATCACTAGCTCTGTTCTCCTCGTTCAGTGCAATAAACTTCTGCAGACAGTTCCTGAAACAGACAACACATAGTGCAGTCATTAGCCTGTTGCACACATAATATGGTTCAACTAGCTGAAAAGTGAAAGAAGAGTATCATTAACTTAACCATAAATTTTAAGAGAAATGAATCTGAAGCTGAAGTTTTAGCTTCCAAAGTCTCACCTGAAAAAGGTGACTCATCCCCTGACTTGAACAAATAAAAAAAAAAGAACACTTCTTTTATGACAAGAGAAACCCACAGCCGCTACCCTTTGGATGCACAGAGTAAAAAGGGAAACCCACAGCCGCTACCCTTTGGATGCGGAGGGTAAAACCCCCGCTCCTATGCAATAGCTTGCACACCACACAGGAGAGGTAATCCGCATTAAGCAAGCTCGCAGAAGACAAACTCCTTGCATTTGCTGGCAAAGAGTTTCAAACTTGAGACTTTCAACATAGAAGTCCCATGTCCAAACCACTGGGTCATTCCGAAGGGTAAAAAGAAATCTTATTTACCAGATCTTATTGGCCGGTATGGTTGGGGCTATTTCATTTAGATTTGGAAAATAATACTCTATCTGTCCCATTTTACGTGATACCCTTTCCTTTTTGCTCCGTCCCAAAAAGAATGTCAGTATGTCACCTTACTCTAATTGGAAAAAATTTAATATTAAAATTCCTCTTTTACCCTTAATGAAATGATTCACAACCACACAAATATCTCAAAATGATTTTAGACCACAAGATTCAAAAGTCTTACTTTTTTTCTTAAACACCATGCCAAGTCAAAGGGTGCCACATAAAATGAGATGGAGGGAGTATTCGAAATGAGTGGTCATTGCATTACTAACAACAAACAACTCAAGTGGAGCAAGGTGCCAATTGAATAAGAGAACAATTTTCGTTTAGGAAAACCAGGCATTTGTTGTGGTTTTTGGAGAACAATGTACAAGAATTTAAGGGATACTAGGGCTTTAGGATTAAAAGCAAACAGAAATAGAACATTGACAGAGCATAGAAATTGCTAAAAATGATTAAAGGGATTAGATCCTCTAGACGAATAGTTCTCCCATGACTTACCTCAATTCAACGGCTCCAAAATAGTAAGAGAACTTTTCTATGTTAATAATATCATTGAAAGAGCATGCAGATCCAGCCGCTCGGTATAAAGCAGCAGCTAATTCCCCTTTTAAAGCAGTCAACCTCAAATCCATTGCCCTCAGCAATTCATTCCTGTTCACCATTAGATTATTTTGAGATGGTAGGTTAATTTCTGAAAAACTTAGAATTGTAAGAGGCATAGGGACATACTTAGAAGCATCTGATGAAGAGTTATCATCTTCCTGGAGTGGTATCAAAGATCATGTTATCTTTCAATGTGTACATGCAATACTTCTGAAAAAGACCATAAATAAAAAATAATCCAGGAGCAGAGATTGATAATTTACTTGCTGTGACGACGAAACTGCACCACTTGAGTGATCGCATTCTGCTAGAAGTGAGAAAACAATATTAGTTCCTTTTTTTTTTCCTGTTTTCTTCTGATTGAGACTCCACAAGAGAGAGACAGTTGTAGCAGTAACCACAATCTCGTTAAACAAACTAATCTAGGCTGTAGTACAGTCCAGCAGGAACAATAGACTAACCTGCTTCCCTGCTCCCAATTTGATCCCGAGGCCCCTAAAGGAATAATAAGCCCATTATTATACTGCTTGTTACAGGTTTTATAGATTTATTTGAAGGGTCAGAATAATAATACAGATAGATAAAAAGCACCTTTGAATATAAAGAAACATGAAACTTCCTAGCTTCTTCAAGCTGAGATATTTCATTTACCATGGCCTTGGCCATATCAATTATAGCCGATGAGCTGATAATATGTAGAAACCTGGAAATACAGGGATCGGGGTATGGGGATACAAAAGTTGAGAAAAACGTTTAAGAGACAGTTTGAAGTAAATGATGACTGATAAAAAAAAGTAAATGATGACTGAGTGTACCTGATCAATGTGGATTTTGTAAACCATTTAGCATCACTAAGATTCCCTAGAGGTCTAAATCTGAAACTGGCATCTGATCCCTTTGAGTGCAACGATTTGATTTTGGGAGAATGAAGTATCAACTGCTCTAGAAGTCCAGAGGCCGCTGTTACTAACTTGTTGCCATAGCAGATATGTGACTCGTACCTGCACCAAAAGTATATTTAAAATAGGAACGATTTATCAAAAGAACCACGATCCACAGTAGAATTAGAAACTATTTGGATTGACTTATTTTAAGTGCTTCTAAGCCAAAATAGTTTTTAAGCACTTCTGAACTGTTTGGATCAAATTTTTTTTTAAAAAAAGTGTTTTAAACACTTGGTTTTAAGCTAGGAAGCTGGGTCATCCTGGACTTGAACTAGAGACCTCGCCCGTGAAGTAAATCATCGCACCTATGGTCCAACCAATTGGGAGATAATCAATTGATTCCTTTTCGGGAGTGAATTTCTCCTTTCTTTATTATACAGATATGAATTTTTTCGAATTTTATTGATCAGTAATAATAATGTTGGCCATTTGAACGTGGTATATAGACTTAATTTCTTTAGACAAGCTACAATCTCATCTTCTTCTCTATCAACACACATTCTCCTCTTCCTTTTTTATCTTCCTTTTATATTATTTAACTTTCCCTTGTTGTTCTTTATTCTTTTAAAAAAATTGTTGGTACTTAATTAAACTTTGTTGATTCTTGTATCTGAACTTGTTTAATCCTGTAAAAACATATCACATTGTTGAAATTACTTCATATAGTCTAAAGACTAAAGAGAAGGTTTAGCACATGACAAGTGTCCGTACACTTGTCTTTCAACAACAAAATTTAAATGTCACTACTAGCATAATCATAATACCTAATTATAATAACAAGAAGCCAAGTGTCAAAATCTTTCAAATAACACTACAATCCCCCACTATTCAAAAGAAGAGTAAAACTTGTTGGATTTGACATGACCAAAATGCAATATGTATGGTGTCTTGGACTATGAATCAAACTTAAATTGACAAAATTTAACTTACAAACTAGTTGGTGATGTAAAATCCCCATGAACCAAGAATTCTTATTATAGAAACTTTATCAATCACATTTGGATCTCTGTAATTTTGTTGTTCAACGTGGATTTGCGCTAACAGGTCATGCACATATGTGATTATTAATGCGAGCTCTAGAGACTAGGCCAAACTCTCATAGGAACAGCCACATTCCACTTCTCACTTCTCATATAGGTAGACTCATCAAGTGTATACTATTTTAAATAACTATGAATTCAAATTAAGGTTTAATAATTCATCCCTCATAATTAGTAGTAGTTCAAGTGCTCTCTGTTCATGCGTAGTGCCTATATTGACTTGTTATTATTCATATAAACCTACTTTATTGGATCTTCAATCACATATGTTGGGTTACCATCTTAATTGACAATCATATTAGTGTTATCCCCATTTCTTTTAAGATTTGAAGAATTAATTTTCTTCCCACAAGTTTGTTTAGAGAATTGGCCGGTTTCATTTTTCACTTCACATAATCAATGAAAATTATTTCATCTTTCAACGACTGCTTAACATCATATCTCAATTTCATGTGTTTACTCTTATGATTATAAGATTTATTCTTCACAATAGCAATTGCAGCTTGATAATCACAGTGCATAGACACAAGAGGCAACATAACATTTATCAAAAGGATATTCATTAAGAAATTTCTTAGACACTCAGCCTCAAACTCGGCTAACTCCAAAGCTACAAACTTTGACTCCATAGTCGATCTAGCAATTATCTTCTGATTAGCTGATTTTCATGATATTGCACCCCCACTTATGGCGAACAAATAGTCACTAGTGGATTTGGTATTATCTAAATCAGAGATCCAGGTCTAGATCCAGTTTGTATCACAATACCCTTCTAATGTAGAAGAAAATCCATTATACAGGATATCATAATTCATGGTTCTTATCAAATATTTCACCAGTCTAATAAATGCAAACCCATGCTCTTTCTTGGGGTAATCTACTTAGTCTACACTCAACATAAGCTACATCATGCCTAGTCAAATTCATTAAATGCAACAGACTTTCAATAATCTGAGCATATTTAGATTGAGCAAATCGGGTCAGCATTAATTTTTTTAGTTGAGAGTTAGCATGTAAAGGAAGTGACCACATGTATCACCTTAAAAAATTCAAACTTCTTAAGAAGTTTTTCTACATAATGTTCTTGTGGCAATATTATACTATTTTCACTCCTTATAACTTTCACTCCAGATATCATATTTACTTTACCAGATCTTTCATATGAAAATTAGTAGACAAAAATAGTTTGATACTTTGCACAAAACTTGTATAAAATATGAGAATATCATCAAAATATAAGCATATTATAACATAATCATTGTCAATTACTTTAGTTAAATTTTATTGATCTAAGTTTGATTCACAAAAAGGCATCAAACCTATTACATTTCGACCAAGCAAATCAAGCAAGTTATATGTTTTTTCCTATAAATTCTTTTGAAATATGTGACAGATTGTCAGCAAATGAATTTGAGGAACCAAACATAAAGTGTATTTGAGAAGTTAAAATCGCATGGCTGATAAAAGCAATGTGGCAGCAAAAGAATTAGCCAAATAAATTCTTACAATTGTCAACAACTCTCATCACTTGATCAAATGGTGGCAATGAAATGCCTATAAATAGACATGAATATTTACAACAAAAGAGAACCCAATACAAGCTACAAAATTATGTCAAGTGCCCCAGATGTTGGTATTTAAAACTAACCAACAATAACCCCAACTGGTCTATTATTCTGCTACACTAGGTACAAACTAAATTGCTGGTCCTACATTTGTCTTCATGGTTATTTTGGTATACCGGAGAATTATATGTCAAACATTCACAAAACCTCTTAAAGACACCATAATGAACTCCCAGTCTCAAGAAGGGAGAACCAAAAAGTTATTGAGGTTCTCATGATGCCAACAAAGCAATGAAAATAATGAAATGATATGGCTAATTCTGCGTACATTCTACCCTCCCACAGCCCACTTGTGGGATTCCAGTGGCTATGTTGTTGTTGTTGTTTATATGGCTAATCGAAACTTAAACAAAAGTCTGACCTGTTCTGGCTTGGGAAAATCTGAAATTCAACATAGTCCATTAAGACATCAGTATCTACTCCATCCTCCATCTTTGGTCTCTAAAAAGCCTAAGCCTGGAGAAAGTAAACTGGTTATTTAGCTCAGTATAAGAATTGTATGAGTATGATTACTCTAAACTGAAGAAGACTGAAACAATAACAAATTTATACTCAGTACAGTAGCAACCAACTCAAATACATTGCCTGGTCAAGATTTTAAGGGAACACATTACAACTTTTTTTTCTTTTAAAAAAAATCAGACAAGTTGACCTTAAAAAACGAAGCAACCCAACATTGCAAAAACTAATTCTTTTTACCAGACAAAACAAGATGCAAATAATCAAATCTCAACAGTCCATAGATCAGTAAGTGGAATCAAACAAAAGCAATAAAAAATCTCATTCAAAATCAGATCTACCACTAAACAACATTTATCTTTTGATTCAATTCATCATTATTTCTTGGACTGTCTGAAAAAAAAAGAATCTTGGCAACTGTTTCGAAAATTAGCACTGACCCAGAAATGCTTAGTCTCAATGCACACCAGAAAAAATGTCAAGTTTCAAACTTGTACTATGTTAAATCTACCTGGGTTTCAAATGCACAGCCTTCAAAGTTGGAGAAAGAAAAAAAGCAGTTGTTGCCTTGTTGGTGAAGATCTCAAATAAAAAGAGCTAAGAGTGTTTCACTTTTTTTCCTTTGATAAAAGTTGTGGTCACATACCCAGTTGGAGTATGGAGAGGAGAAAGCAAAGAACTTTGAGTGGAAGGAAGAAGATAAAAAGAAACACTGTGTGAGTGTGTGTGTTTAGAGAGAGAAGCAGAGGTGGGAGAGTGGGGATGAAAAGTGGGGATTGCGTTGGAGGAAAGCTTGTTACTGCTGCAGTAGGAACTAGTGGTTTAAATTTATTGCGAATAAAGTTTCAAAATTTATCATTATAAAGCAGAAGAAAAAGACATGATATTTTTAGTCTCATCAATAGTTGTCACAAAGATTTATATATATGAAATTAATATGATAAATATTTTTGTATTGAGCTTTTTTTTGGTAAACGTATTGAGCATTTATGTTTTCATAAGCAGATTACAAAAAATAAAATTTAATAAAAATGTATATAAGGTTTTTAAAATTACTTTTTATAAATAATATATTTTATATGTATGATTATAAAATATATGAATATAATTTGTTAGTTCGGTATGGTTGTCTCTTTGGTTTTCGCGAACAAATTTAAATTTAAAATCGAAGTCTATATTCTATTGACTTGATTTTATTTTTCGATTTGAATCGATTTTTATCCAAATTGTAAACACCCCTAGTGATAATTATTATCGTTGTTGAAAATTAAAATTATGTTTAGGTATGAATATATTGTAGATTTGTTTTCTATTTTTTTATGAATAATCTAAAAATAAAATATATTTTTTAATTATTTTTTAAAATTCAACTTTAAGTTACATTATATATTATATATTTTTTCGAAATTGAACTTAAAATAATTTTTTAAAAAAATGGTTAAAAATATTTCATGCCGAAAAGATTAACACTTCCCCCTACCCCTTATGTGAGAACGAAGCAGAGCGTACGACTTTTTTCCATCTATGAATTCAAACGTAGGTGGGTGGTCCAATATTCAGAAAATAAAATGGTCCCAATATTCAGAGGGGATCAATTAAATATTAAAAGTGATCATAGATTATTCTAATCGTAAAATTTAATATGAATTCTAAGTTTTTAAAATTAGAATTCATATTTAGTGGTATAATTTTTGTAATTTCTATTATTTTTCATCCATTTCGTTTTGGAATATGGTGCAGTTTTTTGGGGTATAGTTTTTGTTACTCTCTCGACTGCTATAATTTATGTACAGGTGTTTGCCAATGGATGGTGTTTTTGGTTTTTTTTTTTAAAAAAAAAAATATATATATATATATATTAATAAAAATCCATTAAACATTTGACGCAAAATACATGCTCATTTTTTAGTAAATTTAAAATATTAGAACTGCTTAAAAATGGACTATTTAAAAGCAATTACTAAACTAACTCTCTTCCACCACTTTGTTTTCTCTGCGAAACCTTTCACCAATTTCCCTTCTTTTCTCTACCAAACGTTACTATTCTTACCTTCTTCTCGGCTCTTCTTTTTTTGAAAATTATTTTTAAAATATACTCCACTTCATTAATTTTAATTTATTTTCTTTGTTAGTTCATTTTAACAAAGCAAAAAATGTCTCTTATTTTTTACAATATTTTAATTTTAACTTTTCACACCACAAACTTAAGACTATAAAATTAAAGAACATATTAATACATTTAATATATTTTTAAAATATTCTTCTTACGTTAAATCAAAATTAAACAATCAAATTGAAATGGGGAGTACCCGTAAGTGCCAGTAATGAGAATTCCATATAGATAAAAGAGAGTGCGCATATATATTGTATCACAGCACATAGATAAATTAATTAGAAATATTGTTCGACTAATATATTCCTTATAAATAATTAAATTTTTATTTGTATATATGCCCTTAATTTTCAACTAATTAATGTGAAAAGAAAAATTATTTTCTCTTGATTATTTAAATTAACAAGTATTTTTTTTGATACATAACAACTAAACTAGGAGAGATGAAGTATTACTAGGAATAGTTGTGTTGGTACTTTTGGCAAATGATTGAGAAGAGGAAAGTCAAATAAACTGAAGCTTCATACAAGGGGCTCATGTTCCACGCAGCATAATATGCACGTTTCAAGTGTAAAAGATACCTTCATGGACTCAATTCTTTTATGTAAGTTTTAAAATGAAGAATTTGGGGTAAGAAAAGTCCAAGAATTGAGGGTTACACTGCTAATTGTGGTTGTTTTTTCTGTTTATGCTACTACTAGATTACAAGAAATAGTCATGTCAAACAATTGGACAGGACTTTGAATGTGATAGGAATAGGAGTAATGGAAGTGATAGAGAGACAGCTGCATGGGAATGGTGGGCCTATAGCTTGACTCGGAAGAAAACAACATACAAACCAAATGCAATACACAACACCCACTTCTTTTTAGTAAATCTTGAAGTAACAGTAATTTCCAATTTCCATGAGGTTTTTGGTCCAAATAACAATCAATCATCCCCACACTTATAATTTATGCAATTCCTTCTATTTAACTCTGTGTCAACTCCACATCCATTTCTATGACCATTTCATCTACCAGGTAGAAAGCTTATCAAAACTGGACTGCTAGTAGACCCCCTTTATTCACTGGTAAATAACACATCCTATACCAGATAGAACGCCAATGAAATGCCTAATATAAAAGCCATCAGAGTAGTGAATGCTGCAACAAAAACAACAGGAGAGCCCAGAGTCTAAATATGGTCTTAAGCAATTGGTTCAACTCTGGACATTGTACAACAGAGAAGAAGCGTCCATGATTTGGAGAGGGGAACTCCGGGCTCATAATTCATTCGAATTGCTTACCAAGTTACGGCAAACAAAAACCAAACACAAATAGAGGGACAACACTCAGTAACCAAAGATAAGTGAAAAAATCCATTCACTTAAGGAAACCACAAGCAGTGTCAAAGCATTTGAATGGCTGAATCAAATGGTACTTACTGGTTAACTAGCTCTGACTACGACTCAGTAGACAGCCCTAAGTTACAAAGGCACTAGCAGTACACTAGAAATCATCTAGAATACCTCATCTGAAAGGGCAATCACCCAAGCAGCAAAATTACAAACAAACGGTACAGTTTAAAGTAAATAAGGACGACACAACTCAAACCATTCCTTTGGGTACAAGACTAAAAAACACCATACTAGAGTACAATGTTACCTGAGGCATTCCTCCATCAGTAACAATCTTAGACATAATAATTAGTCAGCTGGACCATACATGGACCAGTCCAAGCCTGTTCCCAGTATAGATCTCATTACGTTCTTCGTCGTAGAAAAGGGCAGTGATATCTTCTAGGGCTTCTGCAACCGTGCTCCTAATTCTGGAATCTTGGACCCGCTTATTTGAGCTGTAACTTTTTTTACCAGGTACACTGCAACTAGCATTACAATCATCAGTGGCCTTGCCACTGGTTGCTTTTATTTTAGCAAGGCATTTGCCAGTCAGAATATTGCTGATATTAATAGATCCCGCTGCCAAAACAGAATATACTCATATTCAGAAATCCATAATATAAATATACAACAAAAGCAAATAAACGAAGGGATAAACATCAAATCTGCTAATAACCCCAGTAGTCCAGCCATCCAGGTAATAACAAGATTACTTACTCCGTAGCTCTATGCATACAAAAATATGTCGAAGCATTCTGTAATACAGGACATGTACGGCACATTGATCGTGATATAAAGCCAAATCCAAACGACTATTAACTCCTTGCCATTTCGATTGACCTACAGTAGGTCCAAAAACTTTGACCACCTTTTTGAAAATGGCAAGTTTGTTTAAACAAATATTACTATCAGTTATTTTAAATAATGTACATGTTTCCAACAAAAACTCTTTATGTTTTCACAATTCAGTCAATTATTTTGGACTCTTCTATACCATACTAAACAACAACAATAATGTATCAATTCCAAGCTAGCGGAGTCGGCTATATGAATCCCTCACTAAAAATGCCAATACATTTAGGACCGGTATCTATCCAACAAGACAATGATGATAATGATGATGATGATGCTAAGTAGTAAAAAATAACAACACTAGCAGCAGTAATAATAATATCCATCCAAAGAGTTTACTCTTAAACAGCACAGCAGTCAACCCTCACTTAAAATGGATATAAATAAGTAGTGTTGTTTTCAAACATCAAGTAAGACTTAAGTAATTCTCAAAATCCAACATACCATTTCCTTCAGATAAGGGATCATCAGAATCAGCTTTGCAGTATGAAATAATTAGGTCCTGATCACCAGTTATGTAAATGTTGTTAGTATTGCAATCAGGATGCCATAAAAGATGATCCTCAAATGAAGTAACAAGCTCCCCGCGGAAGTTCCAAACAGCTACTGTTCTGTTTCTGAATGTTAAGAACAACTGGTTCTCATACAGAAATATGAATGCTGAGGGGGTCATGAACTCAGTCCTGCTAACTTCTGTCAATTCAGAATTACGTACCTGCATCCAGTTGTTCATTAGATATAATGATAAAGGAACACAATGAACTATGGAGCGTAGATAGTTACTCACGTCCAAAATCTGAAGATTCTCGTTCTCTTGCTTGACAAGAAGCTTTTCATTAAACTGTTCAATGAAATCCACCTTCTTATTCCGGTGAAGAAGATGGTTAAAAGATTTAAGAACAGTACCATCCTCGATGGACAGAATCTTCAGAGGCACGTGGCCACTAGCTTTGGTAAATATCAACAACATGATTCCTGGGCTGCTTAAAAGAACATAGGAGAAATCATTAAGGAAAAAATATAGGACAAGCTATCCAGGTCTTGCCAAGCCAAATCACAGAAGAGTTTTGAAAAATACACTTGTATAACACAACAGATCAAAAATTTGCTTAGTGGAATGAACCTACATTACTTAATCATCCATTCTTCGTTTGGTCATAAACTTTCAAATGTAAGACCTTGAAAGACTTATGTTATTGAAAGACTTATGTTATTCCCACAATTAAATAGAATCTTAAAAAAGCACTACAACACAAACAAACAAAAGCTCTTATGGAACATCTTGTAGTCTCAAACATGCGACGTGGAAAGTTAGAAAAAGAGTTGCCAAAAAAGAAAAGAGGCATTCTTTTTGAGACAAACTAAAGAGAGAATTAAGTCAAACAAATTGAAACAGAGGGAGTAGGTCTTCACACCATTCACGGAAAAAGCTAATTTTGAATACTAGCTAAAGCATTTATATGGTAGCCTATCAGGGATCAAGTAATAATTGCAAAGCTTATTGACCTGGAATGACACCCGAAGGAGTAAGACTATAGTGTAGACAGGTTTCCACACAACTACTCAAGCAACAAATCAAATGTTTCTATCCATACATACAAAAGTAATGAGTTTACCTTATTTTAATCTCTTGAACATTTTTGTCTGAGATTGAATATAACATTGTGTAATTCTTCAGGTCAAACACCTTGTATATGCTGATGAGAATGAAGAGTTACATAAGTACAAAAGCAACTTCACATGAATAAAGAACACCAGTGCCTTTGTTTAGGGGTAGGGTGGGATGGGTCTCTTTGACATTGACATTAAAGAAAGGACTTTATAACAGCATAATTACCTATCCTGGGCAGAGTAGGTAAGGACTTTCCCATTGACATCATCGAACTCCACAAAACCAGGCCATTTTAATGACTCTGACTCGAATAAAGCAAAGCCAGCATCTGGCTTACCCCTTCGAATGTATCTAATTTTATCAACTATATCAGATTAGAACATGATAAAAGAACATATATGTAAGAGAGAAACTGAGATGTAGTTGCTATCACATACTCAATCCTTGTGGTTCTGCATTTCAAGGAACTGAAATTATCTGATGCATAGACGGAAACAGTGATGAGCGAGTCATTGTTTTTATTGTAAAACAAACTTCGTATAACTTCATCTGGACTAATGTTCAGAAAGCATATTCTCTCGTTTGTCTCTGCATTATTGGCAACAATATGGATCAATTTACTTGAAGTCACTCCACATGCACAAAGGTGATTGATAGATAGATAGATAGATATGCAGGGAAAAATATCAAAATTTGCTTTTTACCTCGACTAAAGGCTGCACAGACACCAGATTGTGCAAGGGCAAAGACAATATCACGTGCGGCAACTATCTCAATTATCTTTGATCTTTTCTTAAGAAAAGGAAGCACCATCGCACAATGTCCCTTAGGGTCATGGGTGTCATATTCCTCCTAAGATCATAAGTAAATTAAATAAAAGTGTCAGCTGAACTAAATTAACAAAAATAAATATGTAACAAAAATAGAATTTTCAACTAACTGGAAATAATTTTTTGATGGAATACTGAACCACACCCAGAAAACAACAATGTGGCAAATCATTTCAAAAAAGATACATATACTTGAAAAAAAAATGAAATTCTTCTTTCTCATGAACCAACCTTCAAAGTCGACAATCTTTAAACCTTGTTCTTTTTTCTTAGCATTCTAGCCCATGCACATTTCTAGAAACACAAAAGACAGAATTTCCAATGAACCTGGCCTACTCAGTAATGCAAATATTTATTTCCCAGAATCTAAAAAGATAGAATTAAAAAAATAAATCTACATATTAGTCAGACATTGATAATGGAAAAAAAATCATAAATAACATAAAAAGATGCGCTATCTGGATGAACTTTTAACATGCAATCACCAATAGACCTCTCTGCGTACAACACGAAGTCCATTACAAACATGCAAAAGACACCTATTACTTAGATATGAACTTTCAGCTATAGCTTATGCTTCTCGTCAGTTAAAGAAACACGAGCAGAATTATCCTACTCATGATCTAGAATTGGCTGAACTTTCAGCTCTCACATACTACCTGCTCTAAAAATAAAAACGCACCTCTTCGTCAAAGCAATAATAACTCTGTTTCATGTATTACTTTGCATTTCAAAGTGGATGTTCATTAGTTCAATTAAAATGTTGCGAAAATTTCTAGTCAAAAAACTCAAGATCAGATGTACCATCAAATTGTAGACATTGGATATTACAAATCTAATTAAGCAAAATTCCTTCTGTGAGTGATAACAAGTGGCAACTATCATTATTTTGCTTATAGCATAGGGAACTGAAGCTATAATTTACATCATCAGAGAATGACAGTCTGAAGTTAACTGCGCAAACAACACAGACACATTCCATAGTAAACCACAGAGCTTTATATTTGTGTTCCGTCATAACATCGAAGATGATAGCTCAGACCCCTCTATGATGAAAAAAAAGGTACATCGAACACACTGAAAGTTATTCAATTCGGCAACTCATGCCATGTTTCCTTAACAAATATAAAGACTTAGCTGGTTGAATTACTTCACCTAGGTTAAGGATCTATCCTACCCAGCTTCTTGCTACTGTTCAGCATGAACAGATAGGAACTGGGAGAGATTCTATTTAACTTTTAGATGACAGAGATATCACTGTTCAGAGCAATTTATCCAGGAAAAGGAAGAAAGTAGAACTTCTTAGCATTTAAAGTACAAGAAATAAAATAAAATAGATTAATCAGAACTGTCTGAACACATAAGAAATAAATTCAACTATTAGACCTGGAAATCTCAAAAGAAAATTGCAGTTCATAAAACTGCATGCATATTCAAAACAGGAGGACCCATGTTAATCCTCAATGCCCAAGACTATTGTCAGTTTAAATTTTAGGAATAAAGATTTCACCAAATTTCAATATTGTAAATGGATATAACCTCTTATATACAACTACAACGCATAAGGTATTACTGAACAACCCATTCACCATGAAGAACTAATTATCAAACCTACTACATTAAATGTACTGCATTCAACTTCTTTTTGAACTATAACTCTGTCCCAGCAGAAACACCAAAAATAATACTCCTAGTCCTCCTTAAGACTGCTAAGATTTGCGACAAGTCAACCATGTATATCTCCAGCTTCCTTCCTTTAGAGTAACACCCAAATAGAACACGCACTTCATCATCCACAATGATTTCCCCTTAAAAATTCTAAATAAGGTGAATTTCCTATACATCTTATTTTTCCTGTTGCCAAAAGAGGTAAAAAAAACTTCTAGCTCTTCTTCTATATCAAATCTTATAACTATTTAGCTACAGGATTGTCAATATACAGCCTTAACATCAATGCTCCAATATTTAGAAGTCAGTTTGGCAAAATCCTCATTTCTTCACATAAAACCATTCGAGTGGAGACGCACAGTTAATTTGCCTATAAGCACCCAAAACAAGAAAAAAGAACTGCACTATAATCCTATCTTAGGACCACCCATCTAAGGATCAAGAAGGAAGTAATCAAGTTTTAGTCCATAAACTCAAGAACTGACTTGTTTTAGTATCCCCAATTCTTCTCAACCAACATAAAGCTAAATTTCCTCTGAACCATATAAGGATCAAGCACGAAGTAATCAAGTTTTAGTCCATAAACTCAAGAACTGACTTGTTTTAGTATCCCCAATTCTTCTCAACCAACATAAAGCTAAATTTCCTCTGAACCATATAAGGATCAAGCACGAAGTAATCAAGTTTTAGTCCATAAACTCAAGAACTGACTTGTTTTAGTATCCCCAATTCTTCTCAACCAACATAAAGCTAAATTTCCTCTGAACCATATAAGGATCAAGCACGAAGTAATCAAGTTTTAGTCCATAAACTCAAGAACTGACTTGTTTTAGTATCCCCAATTTCCTCTCAACCAACATAAAGCCAACTGTGGCTATGAAATCTCAGGATAAACAAAATGTAAGCAACAAAATTAATTCAAAAACCAAGAATTGAGAAAAGATCCATTCATACCTGCAATCGGATGTTTCGAAAGCGCTCCTGAGCATCGCTCATACTGAAAGACCGGTCACGCTTTGAACAAATCTCCCTCCTTTGTAGCTTCTTGACGCTATTCACAAACCCATCAGCCCCTCCACGAGAACGCTTCTTAGCCACCACCCTCCTACCACAACAAGGACGAGGACTAGCAGAAATTCTCCGCCCGTCCATTTCTAAATCAAACACAACACAACGAGACAAATTCTACAAATCCAAAGCCTAATTGGACATCATGTAACAGCTTCAATACACAGTTTTGTAATGGCAGATGTGGGTTTCAATTAAAACCCTAAATCTCAATGACCCAGATGGAAAAATTTAGGGTTTTTCCAACCCTCCGCAGAATAAAACCGCTACTGAAACAAAGTTTAATCTTCACTGGAATTACAAAAATCAGTGTTGGGATTAGGGATAGGCCAAGAGGGGCCGGACATGAAAGAGAGAATACGCAAGCAATGTATCGGATTTTAAAATCAGCTTGACGTCCGTCTTACATTTCAAAATGCCCTTTGACGGTACATTCATTTTCTCCCAATCATGAGCTCTATTCTCATTTTACTCTCTTAAATTGTGTTTGGACCAAATTAGATGAACTCAAATTTATTACTCTAATTCAAAGTATGTGCTAGTTATACTCCCAAACACAAATCAAGATTTAAAAAAAAGGAATTGATTTAAATTCAAGTGACTTAGATTGGTACAAAAGATGAGTTCTACAATAAAGAGTCTTCAAAGGTATGAGTGTGACGACTTGTGTTGTACAATCATTCCAGATATCGTTAAGCGAAGTCCTACAATGGATCAACAGTAAACGAGCAAATGAGTTCTACAATAAAGAGTCTTCAAACATATGAGTGTGATGACTTGTGTTGTACAATCATTTCAGATATCGTTAAGCAAAGTTCTAGAGTGGATCTACAGTAAAACGAGGATCTCTATGGCAACTTCAGTTGTGCCATCATTTTGGATTTTCAACAAGTATCAATGATATCTTAAATCAATGAGTAAATCATCATCACTGAATTCAGATCTTGGTTCAAAATAATAGAACTGAAAAAGAAGTAATGTGAATTCAAATTATGTAAATTTGAAGGAAAAAAATTACTTTAATTGTATCAAAAGATCCAATAACTTAAGATTTTCCTATTGATTCTAGTTTTTTCTAGTCAAATGGAGTTTTAGATTGGATCTACGATAAAGAGGATCTCCTTTTGTGTGACAACATGTGTTGTGCCATCATTTTGAATTTTTAACAAGTATCAATAATATCTTGAATCAATGAGTAGATCATCGTCGTCGAATTCAGATCTTGGTTAAAAAAAAAACAGAAGTAAAATGAGAGTAACATGAATTCAAAATAGAAAGAAAAAGATTTACTTTTAGAGTGTTTTTGAGGCAAAGAGGAGCTGATGCAGATATGACGATTGATGTTGTATTGGCATTTTGGATTCTCAAATTTTTGTGCTTGAATCAAACTAGTAAATCATACACATATAAGCACAATTCATTCTCCAGATGGGTTGAGAGATGAGTCGATTAATGCATAAATCATACCAATCTTGTACTCTTTTTGTTGTTCTTGTACTTCTTGAAACCCTAAAGAGAACTTTCAGAGTGAATTAAGTAGTTGGGGAGTTGTTGTCCGTATTAAAAACATCTTTGAGTAAACCTATTTTTTTTACAAAAGATATTTTTTAAACTCAAATATTTCAACAGCTCCAATATTAGTTTTGAAATTTGAAGAATTAATTTGGAAGATCTCCAAAACAAGTTGAACCTTTTCCAAATAAAGAGACAATCAAAATTATACTATGTACTTAAGTTTTGAAAACCATTCAACGAAACAGTTGAATAATTATATTAATATAAAAAATTTACTATAATAAAGCAACAATATATTGAAAATGCATTTAAATAAATACTTTGATTTATGAGATAAGTCCTTTTTTTTCAACAACATACATTTTCCAACAACAACAACAACAATAACATACCCAGTGTAATCCCACAAGTGGGGTCTGGGGAGGGTAGAATGTACGCAGACCTTACCACTACCTCATAGAAGTAGAGAGGTTATTTCCTGGAACAACAACATACATTTCCACCTTAAAAAAAAGATTGAGCACCTCAAGATGAGTTGTTCTATCTAAGAAACTCTCAAGTTATTTTGTAATTGTTACCTACTCCACAAAATCATATCAACAATGACATAAAATTATGTTGAATCATTGGTAACGGATCAATGTCAAATTCATTTTCAAAATAAACAAAAAATTTAATTAATCATCTAGTAACAACTTATTAACAATTATTTCAAGGGTCGATATATAACACCTTAGGAATTTTTAACTCAAATCAAATTAGAAAAGACTCTGAAAAATTCTAAGTCTGAAAAAAATTGACTTTTATAGATATCATCTATGAGCCATATATGAAACAACGGGTTACAGATAGGATCCATATATGAGACTTCATAAAATAAAAGTCAAATTTTTTACGAGTCATGAATTAGAAACGTAGATAAACTTCAGAAACTTAAAAATCTTACTTGGACAGGACAAGCTTGATTTACGAGTCATAAATAGGTCTTGTAAATCAAAATTCTAAAACCTCAGAAACTTAAAGAAAACTTTGACTTTTACATATACATTCTACAACTCGTAGACTAATCTACATATCGTAGATTGATCTCGTAGATCAGAGTGCAGAAACTTAGAATCTCAACCTAATTTTGATGTTTAAGGATCTACCTTTCATAAATGGAATTGTAGTCCATAGATACCCCTCATGGATGTCTTTCTATATGTTTAAATCAGGATAATTTAGTCTTTATTCATTCTATTAATCCATATACTACTTTATTTTAGAATATTCTAAGTGGGACTAAGGGATTCTTAGTGATCTAAACCCTCTCTTACACAAAAAAATTTCAAAGTAAAGCTTCTCCTATCTCAAAATTCCTCTCAAGAAAGAACTAGGGTGTAAGGACCAGACCTCAGAGGCCTTAATAGTGCTTAAAAATTAGGTTTCCAATATTTTTAAACAAGTTACCGCTCCAGGGTCACCCCCCACGAACCGTGGAGGTAGCCTTGGGGTGACCCTTGGCCATTTATATGGCTTCGGGAGAGGTTCAAGGTCAAGTGTCCCTCCATGGAGCCTTTCACGGCTCGTGGTCCTCACCACTGGCGGTGAAAGGGGCTCTTGGAAGGTGCCCTTGCCTTCAAACCACTATTTTTGCTAAGGCAGCCACCAAGGGCAGTTATACGGACCTTACAACCTACCATTGATCGTGGTGGGCTCTTGTGAAAGGATCCTGTGGTAAAGTTTTCTAAGTATGGAAATATCTTCTCGGAACTTAGGACTTTTCACGGACTTTACCATGGACCGTGGAGAGTTTCACGGACCATGAAGCCTTAAGTGGACACACCCTTGGCCAAATTTTTTTAAATGTCAAAGGAGACTTTTTCAAGGACACTTTTACGGTCAGTACAAGGTTGCGTGAGCCGTGGAGCCTAAAGTGCAAGTGTCTGGAATCATTTTCTTATTCTATTTCATTAAGGGCCCTATGGTAATTCGATTCACTTCTAAGGCCTTTTATGACTTTTATGGCTATCCTAAGACCCTTAAATCAGCCTATACTCCTTCATTACTATTAATTCTCATTCTAAACACTTAGCTCTAAGAAATTTTATCTCCTAAGACTCTATTCAAGCAAGGCTTTGAAGATCCAAGCTAGGATTTCAAGAGGAATTTCAATTCAAGTCAATTTCATTCTAATTCTTCAAAGTTTGTGGGATTGATTCATGATTCCCTTCCAATCATGAAGACCTAAAAAAATATATTTCTTCAATTTCATGGTTTCTAGGTATGAATTACAAATGGGTCCTTTAAATTAGTTTTAATTTGTTGAAATTAAGCTATGGGCTGAACTTAATTATTGATTTTATAATGATTTGAATCTTATTATTATGATTTAAATAGATTTTATGAAGGTTTAAAAATGCATGTCCCTTTAATTTATGAAATTATGCATGGGTAATTTCAAGTATGCTTTAATTATTGATTTCTTCATAGATTATTTATGATTACATCTTATTATATTGATTTAATTATAAATTCTTGGTATATGCATGCATGAACAAGTATTTTCATGAGATTCATGATGTGCCTTACTACCTAGTTATGATTATGACTATGATTTTAAGCAAGTATGATTATAACATGACATGTGATCGCATAATGTCTATGATGTGGCTTTTTAGCATTTATGGGTGAGGATTCACCAATATGTGCAAGTATGAATGAGCTACTCTTATGCATGTATTCATGAATTGAAGTATGGTTTGACTTTTATCTCGAGTATTCATGATTATGAAGTATGTATGGCTTTTAAGCCATAGTATGCATGATGAAGATTTGAAAAGACTTATTCTCTTTTTTCAAGCACATATATGTATATGTATTCCCGTGGGATGATAACTTAACATCGAATGAGATTGGAGGGGGGGCTCGACCTAAGGGGTCGTTATATAAAGTCTTCTTTCCCATAACTATGTGCCAGTGTAAGTTCATGTTTATGCCCTTTTAAGGGATGATTATGTCATGAAAATCCTTACTGAATAGGTTGGGTTGTAAGGTAAGGTGGCCATCACACTGAAAAGATAGGGTCGTAAAGTATGGTGTAGGCTACCCTTGGCAAGTAGTCTACTCTCATCCGGTGGGAGGTTGGTTATCGGGCGATTCATGTATTAGCTCGTATGGGTTGAGATGTCGGTTAAGGTCACATCCCTGTATGTTGAGTATTATAACATTCATGCATCATAGATTTCAAGGCATATTGATGTTATATTCTTTCCTATATACTTCCTTCTATATATGTGCCTTTGTCATCTAAGATTAATTGCAGGTTAATATATTCATAAGCATTTGTATATCCATATACTTAGTATATTTAAACGTACTAACGCATACTTTTTTCCTAGCTTTATGATCTAACTATGTAGGGACCGAAGATTATATCTCCATCCACCTCTTGACGGTTAGATTAGATTGTGAGCTTGTTAGTGGTGAGTGCTTTACCCAAGGATAAGACCTACCTTCTATCTACCTATTATGCTATGATTTACTCATGCATGTATTTTGATTGTGAGTCCGGGACATGTCTTGGCCTCCGTCTTATCTATGACTAGAGGCAATATTAGGCATCGTGTAAATTTTGTGTACGAGCTTGTTATGTGTGATGCTTATAGCTTATGGAGGCTATGTTTATGTTTATCTTATGATGTTATTATTATGATAAGATGTAGAAATTTGAAAGTCCTAAGTCCCTTCTATCCCATAATGTGAGTCATACTTACTCGCCCTTAGTCATTATTTGCTATGTGACTTCATGCAAATCCCTATCCCTATGACATCCTCATAGCTTGAGTCCATAGCCTTGTTTACCTTAGAATTATGTGCTTGTTGTTTAATTTTGTGATTCCAAACCGATGATGTGTATATGGATGTTATGAGGCTTGTTTGGGGACCCTTGGGTTCCCATTTGCCATGTCATTCTTAGGCCCTAAGCTCGGGTCGTGGCAAGCTTGGTACCAGAGCCCTAAGGTTTTAAAATGGTCTTTAGAGTCCAACAAGCCGTGTCAAGTAGAGTTCTCTTCATGGTTATGAAATGTCTCACTTCTTCACTATTTATGCCATGCTATGAAATGTGTCTTTAGACTTCCTAACTTTGAGGATGTCCTTGATACTCTTTCAGAAGATGCCTCCAAGAAGAGCCCCTCTACCTAGGCAGGCCCCAATTAATAAGGACCAAGTCCCTCAAGATCCTATAGGGTAGCCAGTTACTCATGATAAGTTTCAAACTATCATTTCCATGTTAGCTCAAGTGGTGACCACCAGGTTAGACTGGTCGTTCCTCCTCCCATGTTATAACTCTGGGTGCTAGACTAAGAGATTTTACCTGGATGAATCTTCCGGAGTTCTATGGGTCAAAGGTGGACGAGGATGCTCAAGACTTCATTGATGAACTTTCTACGGTGTTGACTGATATGTGGGTGATTTCCAAAGAGAAAGTTGAACTAGATGCTTATTAGTTGAAGGATGTGGCTCAAGTATGGTATAGCCAATGGCTGATAATGAGGGTTGGTGATGATGGGATTGGTTGGGAAGTGTTTAAGCTTGCTTTTCTAAACTGTTTCTTCCTCTTGAACTTAGGGAGGCCAAAATGACAGAATTTATCAACCTAAAGCAGGGTGGTATGTGTGTGAGGGAATATACCTTCAAATTTACGAAGCTCTTAAAGTATGCTCCTATGCTAGTGGTTGACCCTATAAAAGAATGCACAAGTTTATTTTTGGGATCTCCAATTTGGTTGTGAAAGAGTGTCATACCGCTATGCTTATTCGGGAGATGGACATTTTCAGACTTATGTTGAACAAATTGAAGGGGAGAAACTGAAAGAGAGGATGAAGGAGTCTAAGAGGGCCCATTATGATAGTGGGTTCACAAACTCTAGGAGTGGTGGTGGAAATGGTCGCTTCCAACAGGGCCAAGGTTCAAATACAAAGGTTGTCAATACTAGGATGCCTCTTCCCAAGGCATAACTAGAGATGGGTCAATGCATCCTCAGTGTGACAAGTGTGGAAGAAATTACCTGGGTGCATGCTTGAAACTCTCTAATGCTTGCTTTGAGTGTGGTGATATGGGTCACAAAGTTGCTAACGTCCGTAAATCTCCTAAGAAAGGTTAAGGTTAAGTGGCTCAGGGTGATCAACTCCAACTGAGAATTCTTCAAGGTGTTGCTCCTAGAAATAATAAGTTATATGCCTTGCAAGCTCGACTGGAGATGGAAGAAGCCCTGGATGTGGTGACTGGTATGTTAAAAGTCTTTGATTTTGATGTTTATGTTTTGCTTGATCTGGGTGCAAATTTATCTTTTGTGACTTCTCTTTTGGCTGTTAAGTTTGGTTTGAGTCCTAAAATCTTAAGAGAGCCTTTCTCAATCTATACTCTCGTAGGTGAGTCTATTGTTGCCCCAATGGTCTATCAGGGTTGTCTTGTTTCGGTCTTGCATAAGGTCCTTCCTTGTGATCTTATAGAACTTGAGATGTTTGATTTTGATATTATTCTTGGGATGGATTGGTTGCATACTTCTTATGACTTTATTGATAGTAAAACCCAAAAGATTAAGTTTCAGTTTCTGAATAAGTCTATTCTTGAGTGGTAGGATAGTGACTCCGCTTTTAAAGATTAGTTTATTTCCTATCTTAAAGCCCAAAAATGATCTCTAAATGGTGCATCTATCATATTGTGAGGGTTAGAGATGTGGAGTCTAAGTCACCTACTCTTGAGTCAGTTCCGGTGGTTAATGAGTTTTCAAATGACTTTCCCAAAGATTTGCTCGGGATTCCTCCCAAAAGAGAAGTGGACTTTGACATAGATCTTCTTCCTGATACTTAATGTATCTCCATACCTCCTTATCATATAGCACCGATCGAATTAGAGGAGTTGAAGGATTTGTTAGAGAAGGGCTTTATTAGACAAAGTATATCGCCCTGGGGTGTTCTTGTATTATTTGGGAGAAAGAAGGACGGATCACTTTATATATGTATTGACTATCTTAAATTGAATAAAGTGAGTATCAAGAACAAATATCTGTTGCCAATAATTGACACCTTGTTTGATCAACTTCAAGGAGCTACCTATTTCTCAAAGATTGACCTTCATTCAGGTTATCATCAGTTGACAAAGGAGTGTGACATTCCCAAGATAGCTTTTCAGACTAGGTATGGGCATTTTGAGTTTATGGTAATGGTCTTTAGTTTGACTAATGCTCCGACGATATTTATGGATCTTATGAATTGGGTGTTCAAGCCATTCCTTGATAGCTTTGTGGTTGTCTTCATTGATGATATTCTAATTTATTCCCAAAGTGAGCCAAAGTATATGAATCATTTAAGGTTGGTTCTTCAGACTTTGAAGGAGAAGTAATTGTTTGCCAAGTTCAGTAAATACAAGTTTTGGTTGGGTGAAATGGCTTTCCTTGGCCATATGGTATCTGGTGATGGCATTAAAGTTAACCCAAAGAAGACTGAGACTGTGAAGAATTAGCTTAGACCTCTAACTCTTTTGATATTTAGAGTTTTCTTGGGTTAGCTGGTTATCGGAGATTTGTTGAGGGTTTTTTTTATCTATTGCTTAACTTTTGACTAAGTTGACTCAAAAGAAGGCCAAGTTTATATGATTGGATGAATGTGAGAAGAGTTTTCAGATTTTGAAAGATCGGCTTGCATTGGCTCTTGTGTTAACCAGATAGCTTAGATGGGTTTATGGTGTATTGTAATGCTTTTCGAATTGGTTTGGGTTATGTGCTCATGTACCATGGTAAAGTGTAGCTTATGCATCTAGGCAATTGAAGGTTCATGAACAAAATTACCTGACTCATGATCTTGAGTAGGTGGATATAGTGTTTGTTTTGAAGATTTGGAGATATTATTTATATGGGGTCCATGTTGATGTTTTCACCGATCACAAGATTTTGCAATATGTGTTCACCCAAAGAGATCTTAATGATGAGTGCATAACTTGCACTTATTTCTCACTCTTTTCTTGTGATTTTGTATTGCTAATCCCACAACTTGAAGCTAATTATGCTTTGAATAGTGTATGTTACAGGTACTTAAAATTTAGATTTGGCTAAGCCGAGGAAAATTGAAGATTGGAGCTGAATTGAAGCCAAAATAAGCTGAAATGCACAAAATGAGGCCTGGCAGCAGGTATACTTCACGAACGGGGCCTTCAGGCCCGTGATTGTGGAGTTGTAACATGCGGAGAAGCGCGAACGCGCTAGTCCCAGGAGCAATGACAGAGTTTAAGGAGACACAACCTCTAAGATCACAAAATAATGAGCGCGATCACAGAATAATGAGCGCAATCGCAGAATGTTGTAGTGGCCTACATCGGGGCAGTTTCAAAAATTCACCATTTTCAGTTCCAAAATTACAATATACACGCACTCCTAATCCTTAATCATTATCAACTGATACAAAGAAGAATACTCGTACATTCTTGAAGAAGAAGAACACACCTTAGTGTAGATTTAGTGTAGGGTGAGGATTTAGAGCAAATTTTCTATAAATTCTTGAGTAGATTGAGGAGTGTGAGCTTCATTTGTAATATCTTTCACTCACTCTTTCTCTCCTTCTTCTTGAATGTTAAATTTTTAGATTTAATTGAAGCTTGGTTATTGATTTATATATGGTTCTTGATTATTTCTCTTGCTTTCATGTTTAGTTGATAATTTACTTGCAAAACTAAGATAGTTTCTCCAAATTGCTTTAATTGCTTGAGTTGATGTATGGGTTCTTGCATATCTTCTTGTTTAACTTAGATTTGAGGTAGGTCCTTAATTCTAGCTTAATATTTCAATTATTGCTCTAGCGTATGTAGTTGAGGGGGAAGATTGCATGATAGTCATGGGTTTATAAGTTAAGATCCTTAAAAGAGACTCAACAACTAAGGTCTTGGGTATTTTGCTCTTTGGTATTCAAGTTGGGCGTGTCTTCGAGCATTCCACGTGAGAAGGCATAGTTGGCTCTTGCGAAGCATCATTCCCTTAGTCGGGGTGATTATAAGCAACCTAACTTACCCATAGCATTTATTTGATGCTAAATGTGATGGATCGATTGAGTTTTGATTGATTCCCATAGTCCTTATCCTTGCCCTCTTGCTTAATCAATCCTTACCCAATTATTTGTAGGAGTAGTGTTAGATTTGTTCCCCACTCCTAATTTAGTTAGAATCCTTGCTTAGTATTTGCCTGTCAAATCAAAATCTAATAGCCATAGGTCCTTGCTCTACCCATTTGCCAACACATTGTTCCCAGTAGGATTCGGACACAAGATGTTCTTTTGTTGAGTGTAAGTGTTTGAGTCCTTATCTCTTGTTCATTATAATACTTGTGTGCATTTTGGGGCTTTCTTTCTTTTTGTGAGGACATGCAAATTGACATGGATTGATGATATGGATGCTTTTCTAAGTTTGAGTCAAGTGGAACTTGTTAGTTGACCAGGAGTTTGAGTCACTCCTTGAGAATTTGTGTTGTCGCTTGTTCATCCCTAGAAATTGCATTTTGAAGTAAAAAGGTGCATTTGAAATGAGAGGGAATAACTTGATAAACATCCACATACTTGTGCTAATTGTTGGTACTAACCATTTTCATAATCATGATTTGATTGTTATAATAGTGAATTGGGATTGTGTGCTTAAATTGCTAGCATACTGAGTTTGGTTTTGTTTTGCTTGAGGACAAGCAAAGTCTTAAGTTGGGGATGTTGACGAGTGCATAACTTGCACTCATTTCTCACTCTTTTCTTATGATTTTATATTATTAATTTCATAACTTGAGGCTAATTATGCTTTGAATGGTATGTTACTGTAGCAACATAGTCTGTATGCAGTTCAAATTGGTTGAGGTTAAATGATAAGATCTGTTATTCTTTTTAACGTGTTGCTTCCAAGGCTCTACCTTTACATTTCGCTGTTGCAGAACTAACTTTCTAACTTTGTAAAGGAGTTGAAATGCATAAAATGATACCTGGCAATAGGTATGCTCTACGAATGCGGCCTTTAGGCCCGTGATCGTGGAGTTATAACATGCAAAAAGGCACGAATGCGCTAGTCCCAGGCGTGAAGGCGGAGCTTAAAAAGGCACAACCTTCGCGATTGCAGAATACTGAGCGCGATCGCAGAATGTTTCAGTGGCCCGCTCCAGGGCAGTTTCAGA
>DF359776.1:0-10075 GCA_000787875.1 Solanum virginianum
CCAATTCCCAAATGAACCCGTTCTTGAGTGGGAGAGTCATGATATGGTGGTTAATGGTAGGTTCATCTCTTGCATTAAAGCTCGTAAGTTGATCTCTAAAGGGTGCCTTTATCATCTTGTGAGGGTTAGGGATGTGGAGTCTAAAGTCCTTCCCATAGAGTCGGTTTTAGTTGTAAATGAGTTCCTTGATATCTTTCTGAATGACCTTCCCGTTATTCCTCCTGAAAGGGAAATATATTTTGGTATAGATCTCCTCCATGATACACAACCTATTTCTATTCTCTCTTACCAAATGGCTTTGGCAGAGTTAAAGACGTTAAATGAGCAATTGAGGGACTTTTTGGAAAAAGGGTTTCATTAGACCTAGTCAATCACCTTAGGGTGCACAAATGTTATTTGTGAAGAAGAAGGATGGGTCTCTTAGAATGTGCATTGACTACTAGCAACTTAATAGGGTAACCATCAAGAATAGATATCCTTTTCCAAGGATTGATAATCTTTAGTCCGGGTACCATCAAGTTAAGGTGAGAGAGTGTGATATTCCTAAGATGGCCTTCTAGACTAGGTATGGGCATTAAGAATTTATGGTTATGCCCTTTGGGTTGACCAATGCACTGACTATCTTCATGGATCTTATGAATAGGGTCTTTAAACACTACCTTGATTCATTTGTTGTGGTATTCATTAATGATATTTTGATCTATTCTCGTCGTAAGGAGGAGAATAAGGCTCATTTTTGGGTTGTGTTGCAAAGATTAAGGGAAGAGAAATTATATGCTAAGTATGAGAAATGTGAATTTTAGTTGAAGGAGGTTGCCTTTCTAGGTCATGTGGTGTTGTGAGATTTTATTAAGGTGGATCCTAAAAAGATGGATGTGATTAGAAATTGGCCTAGACCATTGACTCTATCGGATATTAGGAGCTTCTTAGGCTTAGTGGGTTACTATCTGAGATTTGTGAATGGATTTCCTTCTATTGCTTCTTCCATGACAAAGTTGACTCAAAATAAAGCCAAATTTGTGTGATCCGACGAGCGTGAAAGGAGTTTCCAAACATTGAAAGATAAGTTTATGTACGCTCCTATGTTGTCACTACCATAAGGGATAGAGGAATTTGTTGTGTATTGTGATGCTTCTCGGGTTGGTTTGAGTTGTGTGTTGATGCACAATGGTAAGGTCATAGCCTATGGTTCAAGACAACTCAAAGTGTATGAAAAGAATTATCCTATCTAAGATTTTGAGTTAGCTGCCATCGTATTTGCATTAAAGATTTGGCGTCACTATTTTTATAGGGTGCATGTTAATGTGTGCACCGATCATAACAGCCTCCAATATGTCTTCACTCAAAAAGATCTCAACTTGAGAAAAAAAAGGTGGTTAGAACTCCTTAAAGACAATGATATGAGTGTACATTACCATCCCAGTAGTGCTAATGTTATGGTGAATGCTTTGAGTAGGGTGTCTATGGGTAGCCTAGGTCATGTTGATGATGGTGGCATATGGGTGGCTAGGGAAGTCCATCGGTTGGCTAGATTGGGAGTTAGGTTAGAAGAGGTGTTGATGGTGGTTTAGTTGTTGTTGATGGTTCTAAATCTTCATTGGTTGAAGAGGTAAAAGCTAAGTAAGATCTTGATCCCTTATTGCTAGAATCGAAGGCATCGGTAAAAGATAGTAAGGTAGAGGTTTTCTCCCAAGGGGGAGATGGTGCTATTAGGTACCAAGGTAGGTTATGTGTGCCTTGTGTTGATGGCTTGAAGGAAAAGATTCTTGATGAGGCTCATGGTTCTTCTTATTCTATTCACCTGGTGTCTACTAAGATGTATAGAGATTTGAGAGAGGTGTATTGGTGGGGAGGCATGACCTGGTTGGGTGGTTTGAGGTTGGAGAGATGGCTTTGTTGGTTGCAGATCTTGTTATGGATGCTATGGAGAAAGTAAGGATGATTAGAGAGAGGATAAGAATAGCCCAAAGTCACCAAAAGTCTTATGCCGATATGAGAAGGAGGGAGCTTGAGTTTAAGGTTGGCAAACTTGTTGTGAGTCCTCCATTCTAGGGACGTTGCTTATGATCTCTTGTTATGTACTAAGACTATTTTTCCTTTATTCGTGATTTGGTCTATTTAAAGGTGTCACTCATTAGGGGTGTGGTTCATTTTGATAGAAAGGGATAGTTGAGCCCTAGATATGTGGGTCCCAATAGGGTGATGAGGAGAATTGGTAGGGTGGCTTACAAGTTGGATTTGCCTAGTGAAATGGAATTGGTTCTTCCGGTCTTTCATGTATCTATATAGAGGAAGTGTGTGGGTGATCCTAATGCTATTGTGCCTCTTGATGTTATGGGGGTAGTTGAAGACAACTTGTCATATGAAGAGGCTCCAGAAATTGGATAGGCAAGTGAAGAGGTTGAGGAACAAGGATGTTGCTTCTGTTAAGGTCCTTTCGAGAAATCAACAAGTCGAAAGTGCTACTTGGGAGGCTGAAGCGGATATGCAAAAGTGATACCCCTATCTTTTCCATCCTATTCAATCCTAAGGTGCTAATTCTAATCTATCTATGTGATTTTATGTCTTATTATGCAGCTCCTAAGTCATTTGCATGCATTAAAATTCACATTGACAAAGTTTATGGTGATTTTACACTAATGATGGGATTTCAAAAATGATGTTTTAAGTATGTTGTTGCATTCTTGTTGGGGCTGATTTCTTAAGAATTATGCTTCTCATATATATTTCTTTGACATTCATTGATGAATGTTCCCAAGGGGGAGATATTGAAACGACCCCAAAAACTGCCTGAAAATGTGCCTCGGAAGTGCCCGAAATCATAATTTTCATATATCTCAAAATCCATGCACTATATCAAAAATCTGACTTCATATTCTTGATCGGGGGTGAAATTGAGTGAGAAATGGGTTTGACCCCAATTTAAGAGCAACCGTATCAAAATTTGAAAATCGCAAAATGCAATTTCCAATGAGCAGTTTGCACCCAAGGCGCGACTCGCCAAGGGCGTGCTACTGTGTTAAATTTTGTCCAGTTTTCTATCTCAGTCCAAGGCTTTGGGTCTTGGACCTAAGTGTTCCTATGCATGAAAATGCCTATACTTAGCTTTATTTCACCCTCATATCATTCAAGGCATTCTCAAATACACTCCCAAACACTTCGACAATATTTTATCTCCTAAATTCAAGTCTCAAAACTCATCTGGATTCTAAGGTCATCATTCAAGCTTCAAGTCTCCATATTCAATCTTCATCAAGGTATTCTCCCAAGCTAAGGTATGTTGGTTTCTTTTATGGGTTCCTTTCGCCCATGATACCAAAGCTCCCTTTTACTTAAACTTGCATGATTTGAAGTTGATTTACTCATGGGTCTTATTTTTTTTTATGAATTTCACTACAAACTATGTTGGGGTTTCATGAAAGTATGGTTGTTCTAGCATGTTTTGAGCTATGAATCTAAGATCTATTGTGAGATTTGATGAAAGGTGTTGATGTATATTGCTTGAGGGTGTTGCCAAGTAGTATTGATGGTTTTAAATAAAATTTTCTAGAATAATTTCACTCTTGAATTGCATGATTTTACACTAGCACTGCATACCTACCAAGTGTTTGATAAAATGTCCGGTTATGTTTTCTTGAGGAATTGAAGGTCAAATGCATGTCTTATGAGTTGAATTACTACAAGATGATGAATGAAATGTATGTATAGATATTATCTCTATAGTGTTAGGAATTGACCAAGCCTCACTCAGGGGGTTGTAGGTCCGGTTTGTACCTCGATAGCCTCGCTCAAGAGGTGGTAGGCCCGTGCAACCATATTGAGGGTTTGTACCTTGATAACCATGTTGGGTGTTTTTACTCCATCAACCATATTGGGGGTTTGTACTCCATCAACCATGTTGAGGGGTTTGTACCTCATCAACCTATTGAGGGGTTTGTACCTTATTCGCCTCTTCAAGGGGGTGGTAGGCCTTGGATATACACTAACAATGGTCTCTCCTTACACATGTATTATGTACTATATAAACATGATTTTACTTCAAGTATCATTCATACATGCCTTATTACTATATGCTTATTCATTGCCTATGTTATGAATTTCGTTTATGGTGCTTATCACTTGTTTCATTGCATCCCACATACTTAGTACATTCAAATGTACTAACGCATACCCTATGCCTACATAATGTCACCATGTAGGAACTAGAGCACCACTTGATCATCCTCCTCCACGTGGCTAGTACGACATCACTCAAGCTCTTTGGTGAGTCCTTCATTTTGGGGACAATGTTCATGATCTCCTACTATGTTCTAAGACTATCATTCTTTGTATATATGTTGACTATGATGATGAGCCCGGTAGCTTTTCTGGATCCTTGGTAAGTATCTTAGTTTTAGAGGTGTTATTGGACATATTTGTATTATGTTTTGAACTTTGACTCTCTCTTGACTCTTGATGTTAATGATATGAGAATTGTCCCTATGCCCCGTTTGTCCCTATCTATTATCACTTGTTGTAATTTATTACTTTCGTGACCAAGGATGCGTGTATGATATGCTAAGAGGCTTTTTTGGGGTTCCTTCGGGTTCGCCATTCGCTGTGTCACATCTAGGCCCTAGGCTTGGGTCGTGAAATGACCAAAAAGTGCTCGAAAATGTTCCTAGGAAGTGTCGAGAATCGTAAGTTCCACATATCTGATAATCTGTGTGTGATATAAAAAATCTGACTTTATATTCTTGTTTCGGGGGTCAAATTTAGGGGAAAAAGGGTCTAACCCTAATTTTAGAGCAATCATAGCGAAATTTGAAATTTCAAAGTGAGCATAAAAATAGTGGTCCTGCGTGTTTGTGATAGGATGCGCCCTAGTGTTCAAATGTGCTAGTTTTTAATCTAGGTACAAGACTTTTAAGTCTTGGGCCTAAGTGTTTCCAAATGTGAAAATACCTTTACTTACCCATTTTCACCCTCATATTATTCAAAATATTCCCCAATACTCATTCAAACACTTAGCCAAATATTCTACTCTTCAATTCAAGTCTCAAACCTCATTCGGATCTAAGGATTTCCTCTCAAGGTTCAAGTATTCATCTCCAATCATCATCAAGTTCATCTCCAAAGCTAAAGTATGTGGGTTTCTTTCATGGGTTCCTTTAGCCCATGATGCCCAAGGTCTCTTTTACTCAAAATTATATGATCAAAAGTTAATTTTTTCATGGGTCATATTCATTATGAAATTCACTGCACACTATGTTGGCGTTTATGAAATTATGATTGTTTTACAGTGCTTGGAGCTATGAATCTAAGGTCTATTATGAGAATTGATAAAGGGTTTTGATGTATATTTTTTTATGGTGTTACCAATTATCTACTGATGGCATTGCACTAATTTCTCTAGCATAATTTCACTCTTGAATTGCATGGTTTTATACTAGCATTACACACCTTCTAAGTGTTTGATAAAATGTCTGGTTGTGGGTTCTTGAGGAATTGAAGGTCCAATACATGTCTTATGAGTTGAATGACTTTATGATGATGATTGAAAATGTCTATACGAGTTGTTTTCATGAAAAAGTATCTATGATGTTGCAAGTAGATTATTGGGTTCCCATGGTTGTTGTGTACTTGAGAAAAGGGAGGAGGTCCTCCCTTGATGCTTGAAATGTAATGGTTTAATGAGCTAATTCTATGATTCCAAGCCTAGGTCGAAGGGTTGTAGACCCAGTGACCTACTGAGGGATTGGCACCTCGATCGCCTAGCTCGAGCGGTGGTGGGCCGGGTAACCTTATTGGGTATAGGTACCCATCAACCTTGATGGGGGTTTGTACTCCGTCAACATTGATGGTGGGTTTGTACTCCGTCAACCTTGGTGGGGGGTTTGTACTCCATCAACCTCATGAAGGGGTTTGTACCTCATGCACCTATCCAAGGGGGTGGTAGGCCTTGGCTTGCACTATAATGGTCACTCCTTACACTCTATTAGGTTCTATATAAACATGGTTTTGGTTTAAGCATCAATCATACATATCATATTGTTTGTATGTTATTCATTTCTTATGATTATGCATTTTGCCTATGATGCTTATCCCTTATCGTATTGCATCTTACATACTTAGTACATTCAAACATACTAACGCATACCTATGCCTACATGATATTACCATGTAGGGACCAGAGCATCGATTGATCATCCTCCTTCTCCACGTGGCTGGTA
This sequence comes from Solanum virginianum, assembly GCA_000787875.1. Taxonomy (NCBI): domain Eukaryota; kingdom Viridiplantae; phylum Streptophyta; class Magnoliopsida; order Solanales; family Solanaceae; genus Solanum; species Solanum virginianum. The sequence goes on from DF359776.1 coordinate 6,213, forward strand.
AGATTTCTACCAAGCTTGTTGGTAAGTTCTCCATTTCCGGGGATGACGTTTATGATCTTTTCCTATATTCTATGACTATCTTTCTTTATGAATGTTTTGACTATGAGGGTGAGCCTGGTAGCTTGTCTTATCCCCCACCCTTATCTATGTAGTAGATGTGTTGTTGGACATGATATATATCTATGCAATGAGCCTTCACTCTCTCGTTTCTTGATGTTTATGATATGGAAGCTTACCCTTAGTCTCAAGTCCTCCTTCTTTATTCTTATCTCTTATTGTCAATTTAATTGCTTCCGCGACCAAGGATGTATAATGATATACTAGGAGGCTTGTTTAGTGTTCCTTTCGGTTCCCCATTCGTTGATCACGTGTAGGCCCTAGTCTTGGGTTATGACAAAGATGGTATCAAAGAAGTAGGTTGTTAGATCCTCGGCGTCCAACATACCGCGTAGATTGGAGTCTTATTCATGGTTGTGAAGTGCGTCACAACTATGAATAGGAGTCTCTGAGGCATTCTAGGAAGTGTTTCACTTCATGATCTATGTCGTACGATGGAGTTAGGTCCCCTAGGGCTTATTGCTAAACCCTAACTATTACATTATAGGATATGTCTTAAGCTACTCAAGATGGTGATATGACGAATGTGGAGGTTCCTAATGCTCTATGGGTATTGGCCAAAGCGGCGACAAAGTTAGGAACTCACCTCAATAAACAAGTGAGTGCCCCCGAGACCTCATTTGGTAAAGGGAGAGGTAGTGAGGGATCCAAGAGGGCTCGAATTGAGGGTAGCTTCCAAGATAAAGAGTCCGACGATTTTCCAAGCAACAGTGTTTCCAAGGATGGGGTGGTCAGCCCCAATTATCATGGTGAAGGTGTTGGTGGACAAGCTCCTCCTACATATAACAAGTGTGGAAGGTACCACCTGGAAGATTTCTTAGCCGGCTCGAGTGCGTGTTTTGGATGTGGTGGAATGTATTATAAGATGAGGCATTACCCATGGGTCCCTAAAGATCATAAGGATGGTCGCCGACGTTCATAACCATACCCCTCTAGGGGTCACTAGGCTTGGCATGGTACTCCACAGGTAAGTTGAAGGTTTTGATTTTGATAGATTCGGGTTCCATGATTCCTTTTGCTTGCTAACGGGCTTCTTGTGTGTCTCAAGTGGTTATGTGAACCTTTGGTGTCTACCTCTTTGTTGAGTATATTGTTGCTAAGGATGTTCATAAGTGTTGTTTAGTGTTCACCTTGTCATAGGTCTTGCCTTGTGACTTGTTGGGTTAGTATGGTGGATTTTGATGCTATGCTTAGGTCGGATTAGTTGCATTGGTGTTGAGTCCCCCTTGAATGTAGGGCCCGTAGAGTCATATTCCGATTCCCTATTAAATCTATCCTTAAGTGGGGACTTGTAAGGTGGATGCGAAGGGGTAAGTTCGTTTCTTATCTTAAGGGTATAATTGATCTCTAAGGGTTGCGCCCATGTTCTTAATGTCACGACCCAAGCCTAGGGCCTAGACATGACTAGCAAATGTGAAACCCGAAGGAACCCCAAACATGCCTCATAGCATATCATTACACATCCTTGGTCGCGAAAGCAATGTAAAACAACATAAAAACATAAACAATGGGAATTAGGACTAAGGGAGAGAGATTAATACTTAAGTAGCATGTAAAAGTTTAGAGACCAAGGGCAAGGGACTAAGGCAAAGTTTGCATAACATCAACACCTAGAGACAAAAGTGTCAAGGCTCATAACATAGATATATAGCACGTCTAACAACATCTCTACTACATAGATAAGAGCGAGGGCCAAGACAAATCAACCGGGGTCACCCTCATAGTCAAACTAGAAGAAAGAGAAGAGTGTCTCAATACATAATAAGAGAAATATAGATAAACAACCCCAAAATGGAGGACTCACCCACTAGCTTGAGTATTACTAAACTAGCCATGTGGAGGAGGAGGATGGTCAACTTGGTCTTCGATTCCTATGTTGTGATATCATGTAGGCAAAAGTATGTGTTAGTATGTTTGAATATACTAAGTATCTAGGATGCAATGCAACAAGAGATAGAAATCACAATCAGAATGCATAACAATAGACAATAAACATCATATAACAATATGGCATGTATGATCAATGCTTAAATAAAACATGCTTAAATAACTCATGCTTATATATAATACCATATATGTAGAAGAGACCAAACTAGATTTCTAAAGTACAACCCCTTGGTAGGTTGGTGATGATGCCGCCCCTTACTTAGGTGGTGATGTACAAACCCCTCACTAGGCTGGTGCAGCCCATCACCCCAGTGGAGAAGTACAAACACTTCACTAGGTGGATGAGTAAAAACCCCCATCTAGGTTAGTGATGATGCCACCCCATCACTAGGTGGAGAAGTATAAACCCTTCACTAGGTTGATTAGTACGAACCCCCATCTCGGTTATTCGGGTTCTTATTCCCCCTGGATTGGGCATGGTTTAATGCAAAACTTTACTTAGGATTTATCATATACATAAGCTCATTTCATCATCATAACATCAATCATATCATATCTCATGCTTTGGACTTTCAATTCCTCCAGAAACCATAACCGAACATTTTATCAAACACTTTGCGGGTATGAAATGGTAGTATAAGATCATGCAATTTAGAGATGAAATCATATAATAATATCCATTGTAAAACCATCAATCAACACCTTGCAACACCCTCAAGCAATATACATCAAAACCTCTTATCCAATATTACAATCCAATATTACAATAGATCCAAGATTTATTACGCAAAACATAGCAAAACAGTCACAACTTAAATAGCTTCAACATAGTTCATAGACATGTTCATACTAGTAAACCCATTTGTAAAATCAACTTTAAATCATACAAATTAAGTAAAAAGGAGGTTAGGGTACCATGGATGGAAATTTCTAATGGCTAAAACCCATATACCTTAGCTTTGTAGAAGCTCTTGATGAAGATTGAAAATGGAGGGTTGAAGCTTGAAAGAGAACCTTGAAATTTGGATGAGGGTTTGAGACTTGAATCTTCAGAGAAATATAAGACTAAGGGTTTGAGTGAGTATTGGGAAATGTCTTGGGTGATATAAGGGTGAAATAATGCTAAGTATAGGTGATTTCTCCTATTGGAAGGCTTAGGCCCAAGACTAAAAAGTCTTGGACCAAAACTGAAAACTGGCACCAAAATAAGGCTGGTGTGTGTCGCGCTATGAACGCGTAGATGCCATTAGAATATGCATTTTTGAATTCTATAATTGCTAGTCTTTCACTTTTAAATCGGCGTTAGATCTTTTCCCCTAATTTTGACCCCCTGAACAAGAATATGAAACCAAATTTTTGAAATAACAAATGGATTTTGAGATATATAGAATTTAAAATTTTGGGCATTTTGAGGCACATTTTCGAGCACTTTTGGTGTCGTTTCACTTAAGGTATAGGGTTTTGTCTTGTGATTTTGGTTAGTTTGTATGATTGGAGGTCTTGAGGTGGTTCAACTACTTTTATATTGTGTATCCTTTGGTTATAGAACCCATAAGGTTGTAACATGATGGTTAAGAATGGTTGATCTATTTGGTCAACTATAATGGGTTAGTCACTTCTCTAAGCTTGAACTTTGGTTCAGGTTTTGTTCCCAAGTGATGGTGAGGATAGGTGATATCCCTAAGTGTCTTTTGGAATTAAGAGTGAGCCTTTTGAGTATGTTGGAGTTGTTTGGTTGGCTTATGCACCGACTATGTTTATGGGTTACATGAATAGGGTCTTTAGTCCCTTCCTTTTTATGCTTATGGTGGTCTCTAGTGATGAAGAATGGATTTATTTAGAACTTGTAACCATTTGTC
>DF359776.1:12340-26073 GCA_000787875.1 Solanum virginianum
GGCCGGGTGGCCTACCCCAAGACTGAGCACGAAAACAATGGGCCTTTGCGTTTTTGGCGTGACGCGCCCTAGTGTTAAAATGTGTCAGTTTTCAATATCAGTTCAAGACTTTTAAGTCTTGGGCCTAACTGTTCCCAAACATGAATACCTTTACTTAGCCAATTTTCACCCACAAATCATTCAAAACATTCCCCAATAATAATTCAAAAACTTTTCCAAATATTTTACTCTCAAGTTTCAAGTCTCCATCTCCAATCATCATCAAGTTCATCTCCAAAGCTAAGGGATGTAGGTTTCTTTCATAGGTTCCTTTCATCCATGATGCCTAATCTCTCTTTTACTCAAAATTGCATGATTTAAAGTTGATTTATTCATGGGACTTATTCATTATGAAATTCACTGCGCACTATGTTGGGGTTTATGAAACTGTGACTATTTTACTATGTTTGGAGCTATGAATCTAAGACCTATTATGAGAACTGATGAAGGATTTTGACGTATATTGTTTGAGGGTATTACCAGGTATCTATTAATGTCTTTACACTGATTTTTCTTACATGATTTAACTCTTGAATTGCATGGTTTTACACTAGCATTACACACCTTATAAGTGTTTGATAAAAATATTCGATAGTGGGTTCTTGAGGAATTGAAGGTCCAATGCATGTCTTATGATTTGAATGACTATATGATGATAGAATGATGATAAAATGATGATGGAATGATGTTGAAAAGGAATGCATGTATATGATGATGAAAGGAGTGTATATGTGTGTGTGTATATGTATATATGATATTATCTCTATAGTGTTGGGGATGACCAAGCCTAGCTCAAGGGGTCATAGGCCCGGGTAACCTATTGAGAGGTTGGTACCTTGATTGCCTAGCTCGGGAGTTGGAAAGCCCGAGTAACCTTGTTGGGGGTTAGTACCCATCATCCTTGATGGGGTTTGTACTCCGTCAACCTTGGTGGGGGTTTGTACTCCATCAACCTTATGAAGGGGTTTGTACCTCAGGCGCATATCCAAGTGGGTGGTAGGCTTTGGCTTGCACTATAATGCTCACTCCTTACACTCGTATTATGTTCTATATAAGCATGGGTTTACTTCAAGCATCATTCATACATGTCATATTGGCAGTATGATATTCATTACTTATGATTATGCATTTTGCCTATGATGCCTACCTCTTGTTGCATTGCATCCTACATACTTAGTATATTCAAACGTACTAATGCATACTCTATGCCTAAATGATATCACCATGTAGGGACTGGAGCACCAATTGATCATCCTCTTTGTCCACGTGGCTTGTACAATTTCTACCAAGCATGTTGGTAAGTCCTCTATTTTTGGGGATGAAGTTTATGATCTCTTCCTATGTTCTAAGACTATCTTTCTTTATATATGTTTTGACTATGAGGGTGAGCCCGGTAGCTTGTCTTGGCCACCATTCCTATGTAGATGTGTTGTTGGACATGATATGTATCTATGCTATGAGCCTTGACTCTCTCGTTTCTGGATGTTTATGATATGGAAGTTTACCCTTAGTCCCAATTCCCCCTTGTTTATGCTTATCCCTTATTGTCATTTTAATTGCTTTCGCGAACAAGGATATGTAACGATATGCTATGAGGCTTGTTTGGGGTTTCTTTGGGTTCCCCATTCGCCGGTCATGTCTAGGTCCTAGGCTTGGGGTATGACAGGTCGTGGAATTAATGATGGGGGCAAAGAGGTGGCTATGGAGGTTTATCGGTTGGCTAGATTGGGGGTTAGGTTGGAAGAGGTTAATAATGGTGGTATTATGGTTGTTGATGGTTCAAAAGCTTCCTTGGTTGATGAGGTAAAAGCAAAGCAAGATCTTGACCCCCTCCTTGTTAGAATTGAAGGCCTTGGTGAAAGAGGGCAAGGTGGAGGCTTTATCCCAAGGGGGAGATAGTGCCCTTAGGTACCAAGGTAGGTTGTGTGTACCTAGTGTTGATGACTTGAGAGAGAAGATTCATAATGAGGATCATAATTCTTCCAATTCTGTTCATCACCCTTCTACCAAGATATATAGAGCTTTGAGGGATGTGTTTTGGTGGGGAGTTGATGAGGAAATGTATAGGGATTTGAGGGATGTGCTTTGGTGGGGAGGTGTGAAGAAACACGTTGCCAAATTTGTATCCAGTTGTCATAGTTGCCAACAAGTCAAAGCCAAACACCAAAGGCCGGGTGGCCTACCCCAAGACATAGAGATTCCTACTTGGAAGTGGGAGGAAATTAACATTGATTTTGTGGTTGGGTTGCCTGCGACTAGGAAGGTTATTGATTCTATTTTGGTTGTAGCTGATAGGATGACAAAGTTGGCTCATTTCCTACCAGTTAAGACTACTTGCCGAAGACTATGCTAAATTATACATTGATGAGTTTGTGAGAATTGCATGGTCTACCCTTGTCTATCGTATCGGATCATGGTGCTCAATTCACTTCACACTTTTGGAGGTCCTTCCAAAGGGGTGTTGGAACCAAGTTAAAGATTAGTACGGTCTTTCACCCTCAAACAGATGGCCAAGCCGAAAGAACTATCCACACTCTTGGGGATATTCTTAGAGCTTGTATTTTGGAGTTTAAGGGTAGTTGGGATGATGATCTTCCTTTGATTGAGTTTGCTTATTATAATAGCTATCATTCTAGTATTGTTATGGCTCCTTTTGAGGCCCTCTATGGTAGACGTTGTAGATCACCGGTTGGGTGGTTTAAAGTAGGAGAAATGGCTTTGTTGGTCCAGATCTGGTTATGGATGCTATGGAGAAGGTAAGGTTGATTAGGGAAAGGTTGCACCTTATAAGTGTTTGATAAAAATATTCGATAGTGGGTTCTTGAGGAATTGAAGGTCCAATGCATGTCTTATGATTTGAATGACTAAATAACCCAAAGTCGTCAAAAGTCCTATGCCGATGTAAGGAGAAGAGAGCTTGAATTTAAAGTTGGTAATTGGGTCTATTTGAAGGTGTTACCCATGAAGAGTGTTGTTCATTTTGGTAAGAAGGATAAATTAATTCCAAGATTTGTGTGTCCTTATAGAGTGCTAAGGAGGATTGGTAAGTTGGCCTATGAGTTTGAGTTGCCTAGTGAAATGGACTTGGTTCATCTAGTGTTTCATGTATCCATATTAACGGGAGGTTGAAGCGGACATGCAAAAATGATATCCTTATCTCTTCCATACTACTCAATCCTAAGGTACTAAATTCTAAGTCTCCTATGTGATTTGATGCCTCATGTATTAGCCCATCTGTCATTTGCATGCATTCATGTTTATATTGACAAAGTTCATGGTGATTTTAACACTTATAATGAGATTTATGAAAATGATATTTAAGTGTATTGATGTATTATTGTTAGGGCTAATTTCATCACGATTACTCTTTATATGTACATATCTTTGACATTCGGGGACGAATATTTCCAAGGGGAAGATATTGAAATGACCCCAAAAAGTGCCCAAAAATGTGCCTCGAAAGTGCCCAAAATCGTAATTTTCATATATCTCAAAATCCTTGCGTGATATCAAAAATATGACTTCATATTCTTGATCAAGGGGCAAAATTAAGAGAGAGATGGGTTGAACCACGATTTTAGAGAAAATGAATAACAATTTCAATTTCCCAAATATTTGATTTTTAGAATCGATACACATTGGTACCACGATGCGCAACCATCGTGGACCTATGTAAAAATGCCCTTCATGTTGGGTCTATGTCGCGGATCAGATGCAGACCTATGTTATCTTGTTGCCAGTTTTTTCAGTTCGGTCCAAGGCTTTTGGGTCTTGGGCTTAAGCCTTCCCATGCATGAAAATACCTATACTTAGCCATATTTCACCTTCATATCATACAAGACATTCCCCAATACTCTCTCAAACACTAAAACAAATATTTCACCCCAAATTTGAAGTCCCAAAACTCTTCTGAATCTTAAGGATTTCACTCAAGCTTCCGGTCTCCATTTCCAACCTTCATCAAGAATTCTCCAAAGTCAAGGTTTGTGGGTTTCAACCATTGGGTCCTTTCACCCATGGTGTCCAAACTTCCTTTTTACCTAAATCTCATATTTCTAAGTTGATTTACTTATAGGTCTTATTTACTATGAATTTGACTATGAACTATGTTGGGATTTCATAAAAGTGTGACTGTTTATGCATGTTTTGAGCTATGAATCTTTGATCTATCTTGAGAAATTATGAAGGGTTTTGATGTATATTGCACGAGGGTATATATTAGGGTTTTGTAAAAGTGTGACTATTTAAGTATGTTTTGAGCTGTGAATCTTGGATCTATCTTGAGATTTGATGAAGGGTTTTGATGTATATTTGCCTGCGACTAGGAAGGTTATTGATTCTATTTTGGTTGTAGCTGATAGGATGACAAAGTTGGCTCATTTCCTACCAGTTAAGACTACTTGCCGAAGACTATGCTAAATTATACTATGGGTGGTTTTACATTAGAATTTCTTGCATGATTTTACTCTTGAATTGTGTGGTTTTACACTTGCAGTACACACCCGCCAAGTGTTTGAGAAAATGTCTGGTTATGGATTCTTGAGTTGTTGAAGGTCTAAAGCATGGCTTATAATTTTGAATGACTTTATGATAATGAAAGGAATGTATATATGTGTCACTTTCCTCTATAGTGTTGTGAGTTGACCAATCTTCGCGCGGGGGGTTGTATGCCCTAGTAACCACATTTAGAGGTTTGTGCCACGATTGCCTCGCTCGGGAGGTAGTAGGCTCGGGTAACCACATTGAGGGGTTTGTACCTCAATTGCCTCACTCGGGAGGTAGTAGGCCGTGCTACCATGATTAGGGGGTATGTACCTCAATAACCACATTGAGGGGTTTGTATCTTGATTGTCTCGCTCATGAGGTAGTAGGCCCGTGCTACCATGATTAGGGATATGTATCCCAATAACCACGTTGAGCGGTTAGTACCTCAATTGCCTCTCCAAGGAGGTGGTAGGCCTTGGATATTCTATATTGATAGTCACTTCTTACACATGTATTATGTTCAATGTAAGCATAATTTACTCTAAGCATCATCCATGTATGCCAAATTGCTATATGTTTATTCATTGCCTATGTCTATGCATTTTGATTATGTTACTTATCTCTTATTGTATTGCATCCTACATATTTAGTACATTCAAATGTATTAACGCATACTCTATGCCTACATGATGTTACCATGTAGGGACCAGAGCCCCGCTTGATCATCCTCCTCCTCCACGTGGCTAGTATGATCTTTCTCAAGCTAGTTGGTGATTCCTTAACTTTGAGGATGATGTTTTATGCTCTTATGTTATGCTAAGACTCTCTTACCTTTATTTGTATGTTTTGACTGTGAGGGTAGGCCCGATTGTTTGTCTTGGCCCCTGCTAAGTTCTATGTTTTGAGGTGTTATTGGACAAGTTATGTAATGGTGATATGAGCCTTGACTCTCATTGACTCTTTAATGTTTTATGATATGGAAGAGTTCCCTTAGTCACTTATCCTTGCTTTATACTCTTGTTGTTGTTTTATTGCTTCCATGACTAATGAAGTGTAGTGATATGTCAAGAAACTTTCTTGGGGTCCCTTCGAGTTCCCCGTGCGCCATATCATGTCTAGGCCCTAGGTTTAGGTCATGACACCAACTGAGGAAAGTCGAGGCAAAATAAGGTCATGGTCTTCGACACCTAGAGTGTGGATACACATATGGCTCAGCAAGCAACTCACACATAATATTAATATCAGAAGAAAAATAGGTTGACATATAAGAATAAGTAGAGCCTGGATCGAATAAAACAAAAGTTAAATGATGGCACACTGGAACCATACCTATGATGACTGGATCACAAGCCTCTACCTTAGCTCTATCTGGGACTGCATAGCAAACTCTACGACCACCACTAGCCTGTGGGCCTCCATGATCTCCACCTCTCTGTACCATGACCTTCTCTAGCATCACCCCTTTTACCCTGAGTGGTGTATCTAGATGTTGCCTGAGGTCCTAAGTCTGAGTAGGAAACACCTAATGTGGATAAAGGTTGGCAAAGTGCCCAAACTCATCACAAATATACCAAGCTTGGGGTCTCACCTCTAAGATGACTGTGCTGAAGAACCACCACATCTAACTGTACCAAGGGAGCTATCACGACCTGTGTGAGTAGGCCAATATGTCACCACTAGTGGATGCTAGAAGAACTACCTAATTTCCCAGCATTGATAGCCCTGTCTCTAAAATCCTTTATCACGAGGCATGGGTGTACTAAACTGACCATGCTGATGGAATCTCTTCTCGCCGCCCTGTCTGTTATGCTTGATGCTTTTTATCATACGTGTGTGATCCACAACACTCTTTAAAGTGCCTCTAGCCTATACCAATAAAGTTGTAGCCTCCTAAAGATACCTTGCCAAGCCTTTGGCAAACCATCGAATCCTCTCGAACTCATTAGGAATGTTCGATAGGGCATATCTAGAAAATGTATGAAATCTAGCCTCATAGTTAGAAACAGACATGGAACCCTATTGTAGCCTATCAAATTCACCCTGTTGGCTATCTCAAAGGCTGTATGGTAGGAACATCTCAAAAAATATCTCAGTGAATTGCCCCAGGACATAGCTGGAGATCAAATAGGTCGGCGAGCCACATCTGACCTCCACCACTCATTGGCAAGGCCGGTGAACTGGTATGAAGTGTAGGCAACCCCCTGCGACTCAAGAATAGCCAGGTTATATAATTAATCCTGGAAATCTAATAGAAAATCATAGGATCTATCACCAGGAGTGTCATCAAATCATGGTGGAGCAACCGCACAAACCTTTCAAAGCTCTTCTACTCCGCTGTAGATATGGTTGTGCTAACTAAAGATGGTGACACTATAAACAAAGGAGGTGCAAAAGATGGAGTAATAACCAAACTCTAAAACTGAGAACCTAAACTCAGCCTAGATGTCTGAGGCGAAACCATAGCAATCATAGGAGAATCTGCTGAAACTGTAGAATGATCAACATAAATCATAGATAGCTTGGATGGGGCTATAAAAGGACCAAGTGATACTGTAGAAACTGGTACATCAATGGTAGCTAGAGCTAAAAGTTCTCCCTCCAATCTAGCTAATACCCTTAAAAGTAACTCTTGAACAAAAGGTGTGGTCTTTGCGGTTGACAATGGTGAAACAGGATCTGTAATCCCCTCTGGCTCATGGGTAGGCTCTGGAGAAGCCGATATAGTCCGACCCCTAGGCGGAGCTATACCTTTAACAATGCCTTAGCCCCTGGCCCTATCTTAAACTCTACCTCGACCTCGAGTGAGAGCCACATCAGTTACCTTATTCTCTCCCACTAATCGACGAAATCTGGTAGTTGGCATATGTGTAGAAGGAATAGATTAGAAACTTTCAAAATGGGTAATACGAAGAAGATAAAGGTATTCTCCTAAGCGGGAGATGTTGTGCTACAGTATCAAGCTTGGTTATGTGTTCTAGATGTTAATGTTCTAAGGAAGGTGATTCTGAGAGAGGCCCATAACTCTCCTTATTCTATATATCTAGGATCTACCAAAATATATTAGGACGTGATAGAGGTGCATTTGTGTGATGGTATAAAGAAACACATAGCTGAGTTTATAACTGAGAGTCCTAATTGTCAACAACTAAAGGTAAAACACCAAAGGCCTGGTGGTTTAGCCCAAAATATTGAGATTAGTACTTGAAAATGGGAGGATCTGAATATGGACTTTGTGATTAGTTTGCCATATACCTGAAAGTAATTCGAGTCTATTTTTTTCATTATGGATAAGATAACCAAGTTGGCTTAGTTCCTATCGATTAAGAATACTTTCAATATTGAGGATTATGCCATGTTATATATTTGGGAGTTGGATAGATTACATGGTGTCCCTATGTCTATTACATTAATCTTGGCAGCTAATGCATTTCTTACTTATGGAGGTCGTTTCAGAAAGGGCTTGGTACAAGGGTGAAGTTGAGTACCACTTTCCATCCTCAAATTGATGGACAAGCTTAGAGATTAATTCAAACTTTGGAAGACATGTTGAGGGCTTGTGTTAGCAATTTAAAGGGAATAGAGATAATCACCTACCACTTATTTAGTTTTCTTGCAGCAACAGTTATCATGCTAGCATCGGGATGGCACTATTTGAGGCATTGCATGGGAATAGATGTAAAACCCCTGTAGGATGGTTTGAAATAGGTGACATGGCTTTTATTGGCATGGGTTTGGTGTTGGTGGCTATGGAAAAGGTGAAGTTGATTTGGGAAAGGTTGATAACTACTCTAAGTCAACTAAGGCTTATTCGGATGTTAGGCAGAGGGATCTTGAGTTCCTAGTCAGTGATTGGGTGTATATGATGGCTTCACCAATAAAGGGTGCAATGTATTTTGGTAAGTAGGGCAAGTTGAGTCCCTAGTTTGTAGGCCATTTTGAGATTTTTGAGCAGATTGGAAATGTGTCTTATAAATTGGATTTGCCTTCGAATATATGTTCTTTTTACCCAGTTTTGCATGTGTCTATGTTGAGGAAGTTGCTTGGTGATCCTAGTTCGACTATTCCTTTGAAGTTGTTGATGTTGAGAAGAACTTAACCTATGAAGAGGTACCAATTGAGATTTTGGATATGCAAGTGAAGAGGCTTCACAACAAAGACATTGTTTCGGTTAAAGTCAGTTGGAGGTACCAACAAGTTGAGAATGCTACATGGGAAACAAAATCGAATATGATGAAATTATATACCTATCTATTCCAACATACCAAAGCCTAAGGTTCTAGGTTTTTATTACTCAAGTGGTCTAAATCTCTTCATTTCTATGTCTTCATGAAATGACATGCATACATGTGCACGAAATTAATTTAAATGATGCTTTTATTATGGATTTAATGGCTTATTGGTTTTAAATGTTGGGATTTGCATTGTATATTAATGTTTGGTTGTTTCTTGTTCAAATCAAGCCTATTTTAGTTGTATTCTAGCTCAGTTGAGGATGAGCGCTCCCAAGGGGGTGATGATGTAAGGACCTAGACCTCATATGGCCTAAATGAGGCTTCAAAACATGTGTTTGATGGCTTTTTGCCCAAGGTGCTCACCAAGGAGCACACCATGGCTCATGCTACACACTGATCACGTTCAAGTTACACCTCTCTTTTGAGGACAAAGTGATAATTGTCAGAGTAATAAACCTAACCATGGTTAGGGTCGAATCCCACAGAGAATACAAAGACTTTTCAAATTGTTTCAATAATAAACAATTCAAATATTAGCTATCTCAATTCCAAAAAAGGGGGGTTGCAATGAATGATAAGAATTTAAACTAAACTAACTAAAATGGAAGACATTCAATAATGGAGAGAAACTTGGGTATTGTGTTCCCAATGATTCACTAACTCAATATCCCAAGATATCACAATTCTCAACTAGAATATTGCATGCAGGAGTAATTTAAGTTCTTCCAACCCTTTAGTCCAAGGTCAAGTTCAAATTTCTCTATGGGACATGGCTCATATCCATAGTGTGCTACACTAACCATTACCCATAACCTCAGTCAACCACCCCTTGGTCTAGTTCAGTTGATTAGATGAGAACACATCATCGAATCCTGTAAATCAATTTCTTTTCCTATTCATTACTACCTGGATTGGGAAGGTAACACCAGACAATTTCTAATGTTGGCCACCACTAGAAAACATGTAAAATGAAGTGAATTGATGTTATCATGCTAGCATCGGGATGGCACTATTTGAGGCATTGCATGGGAATAGATGTAAAACCCCTGTAGGATGGTTTGAAATAGGTTAAAACATGCAAATACCCATTCTAAGAATTGCAAATAATCTGGGTCTATTTGGTTAGATCTTCATGGTTCCCACAACCTCAAGTTGTGGGTTTAGCCACTCATGATATAGGAAGATAAAAAAACTATGAATTGAGAAAATATAATTAATCTCTTAGCTAGATTGAAGAACAAGCAAACCCAATTTGTATTGAGAATCACAAGGCTGAAAGATACAATGAATCCACAAGTGTATTCTCTTCTCCAATATTTAGTCTCCAAGTCTAAAACCCTAAAAGTGGTCTAATTTCGTGCTCCCTATCTAAGTCTGCTGTAATACTTCCTAAATATAACCTAATTATACTATCTATCATATTTACAAAAAAAGTCCCTAAGAATATTAGAAAGAATTATCGACGTCTTCTATCTCACTGTAACGACTTATAAATGGGTTTATGAATCCTAATTGGGCTTTCGTATTCAGCTTCATAAATCTTGGACTTCACTGCTATGAAATATCTTCATAAGTCGTAATATGATCTACAACTCATATTTTCCTCTCGTAATCCATATTTGCATCACTTGGTCCAACACTGGAAAATACTGGAAATCTCTACAAAACCCCTCAATACGACTCATAGAGTGAACTATGAATTATAAAGATGTCTCGTGTTGCTGAATTCCAAATCTCCAGACTTTCATCCAACACTAGAAATCCCTACAAAACCAACTCTATGACTCATAGAGAGTCTTGTACGTCTGAAAAAAGCAGAAAAAGTCTACAATCTTCCTAAACTTTTGGCAACATACTTTTCCTGTAAAAACAAACACAAAAACAAATAAAAACCATAAATGTCGCATTGAGAACACAGAAAATCTCACGTTTTAGGCATCAAATGTGTTATATTATGAATACAGATCAACACCCTCAACTTAAAATTGTTGCTTGTCTTGAAGCGATGACTCAGTCTAACTAGATAACACAGCAACACACTGAGCAAAACTTAATGGCATATATCTTGTGCAATTCAGGTTCTGGTATGCATACTAACTTTTCAAAACAAGATCAGATAGTTATTTTGGCAAAGCAAGACATCATGATGTATCTAAAAACACGACTATGACAAGCAAGAGAATATCAATAATCAACAATAACTAAAAAAGTCAAATGCTAACAATGCAATGCAGATGCCCTCACAGAAAAAAGTCCCAAGTAACACACTCAATGATGATTTAAAAATTAACAATGGGACTATGCAAACATACTCACACTCACAAAGATATTCATGCACATTGACTAATATGATAGGCTTGCCCCTGTACTCATGACTCACATTTTCAACTAGCCAGTCTAGGATCACTCTAAGACTTACTAGGCTTGTAACGTAGGCTCATGGGGCTTTGGTAGGGTATTTTTGGAAAAATAGTGACTAAAGACCATCCTTGAACCACAATTTTCATCACTTTCACCTTACCAAGTTAATCAATTTCATCTGATTCTCCCTTTTTCTTCACATTCAAGCTTTTCTGGGTATTTTCTTCTTATTATTCAGCTTTTGCCTCATTTTCACAAATTGTTTTGCTTTTAATCTCAATATAAGGCATCTTTTTCTATCTCTTGGTGCATGATTTTCTTCTTTTCCCACTCATTCCCAACTCACCACCCTATTTTTGTGATATTACCTCTACACCAACCACCCTCAACTTAGGGTTTTAGCCTAAATTGAAGTACATAATATCTATTTACCAAACCAGGGCAACTTTTGGTAGCCACCCTCAACTTAGGCATTTTGCCTCAGTCAAGGTTCATAATGCTCAAGGAGAGACCAAGACCAATCTCAAGGTTCATCGCTAGACAAGACTAGCGTAAATAGGTATTTTAGAAAGAAGTGGTACATGCAAGGCTCAAATTTTTGGAACAAGAGATGAAACATTTGGTTGGTTATTTTAGCTATAGTTGACTAATTTAAGAACAAAGGCCTAAGATCACTACATAATCCATTTAGTCTACAATCCAACTTAAAGTAACAGGGCAAGTTCTGAACAAGCACAAAATATGCATTAATTTGGCAAAAATAAGCTCACTCACACATGACATTACATATATTATTAACAAGAAACTCACAGATCATATTTCATATCTCAATTACCCTCACTCATCAGGACAAATATTGCTAAGCACCCAAATATGTGTGGAGGGAATTTAACAACTAATCAAAATATTTTTTGTGGTTACCATTCTTCAAATCATAACATAAAACATCAAAAACAAGTTGTATGCCATAAGTATAAGTACTATATGCCACATATTTTATCTAAACACTCGAAACATACCAGCTCAACAGAGATTAAATATCCACGAGAAAAGAGAACACAGGCAAGTAAACTTTGGGATCAAAATTTGGGGTAGTTATGGACCATAAGCTACTCAGACTTTACCAAGGCCCATAACTGCCCACACCAATCAAAAAAACTATATGTTGTCCTCAATGTACAACATTAAAATCAAAGTAAATACAAGTGGTCAAAAATATATCTTAGTACCTAAGCACCAGTCTCAGGCTACGTCTGGTCATATCCCTCTTGTGGGATACTCTATGCAACAACCAAACTCTGTCCAGATAGGCCAATACCCATCATCCTGTCATGCTCTTAGGCTATCCTCAACTCCTCCTCTTGCCTCAATATCCTAAAAGCTAGCCAAAGGTCATCCTTGTTATCCTCATTATCATCCTCAGAGGTCTTTTGACGCATATGCCTCTCCTCTATCTCATCACTCTCCATAAGGGGTGTCTTCCTGCAGGAAGGCTATGTGGGATCCTCCATGGCAAATAAATCAAATAGCGGCTCTGAAGGTGTAGACTCTGGGATTGTAGCTGGCACCGCTAGTGAAAAAGTCAAGTCAGCTTTAAGTTTTGCAATCTCCTCATGTATGGCTAACAGATCTGATGGTTGGGCCTCAGCTAACCTCTTCTACAACTTATCCTCAAAGGCATCAATGCAGGTATCCACCATAGAAACATGATCCTATACAGTGGATATAGTAAATGCCTTATATCGCTCCTCTGAGTCCATAACAATATGCTGAACCCATGGCCTAAGCTGCTGAATAAGCCGATACAACTGTGCCTTAGTGCATGATAATCGATGCACTATATTTTGAATTGAAGACACATAAACCATGCCCGGGGTAGAAGTCTGTGAACTACTAGCCTCTAGTGCAGGAGCAACTACAGTCGGATCCCTCTGAACATCAACTACCTCAGGCTGCTGGGGTCGCTCATCAATAGTAACAACTGGAATAGTAGTAGTGGCAGTCGGGGAACTCTCAGATGGTGGCTCTGGAGCAAACATCTCGGGCATGGGAGGAAGCTGCGTCCTCTGAAGTGCCATAGGGTTCTCATAATACTTTAGCAAGCTGCTCTATAGAGTGCGCTGGGCCACAACTAGATAGCATATACAATGTAATATATCCACCTTTGACTCTAGATAGAGTCTGTAAATTAGAACTAGAAATGGGATAGAAGTGGCCCATTTGAGCGCCGACTCATGAATCTGCTCCGCTATGCATCGGGCCCAATCTCTATCGTAGCCAGCGAAGATTCTAGCAACCAATATCGCTCGCTCTAGTGTAAGTATGTTATCTGCTAAGTAGGCAATATTCGAAATCTAATAATCGCCTACTAAAATTTGGTGAGGAAAGAGAGGGAAGATTTAATAATACCCTCCGTGTGGGTGGTGACCTAAGCAGGCTTTGGACACCGCTAAGCAATGTGATTGGCCACCTATCTCAACAACTCTACCCTTTGTACTAGAGGCTTAGAAATCAATGTGGTTCTAGCCTACTTCAATTGATAGTCAAACTCAGCTATCAATGTCGAGGCTCGATACTTGGTACCAAAAAGTACACGACGAATCATCTCTTCTGATA